>SNQJ01S0013797.1:138170-170393 GCA_010110895.2 Picea sitchensis
GACCCTGCCAACCATGTCATGACCTTTCACCTATGGTGCTCCTCCAATAGAATTATGGATGATTCCATCAGACTACGATTATTTCAACGCACACTCACTGGCCCATCGGCTAAATGGTATGTTGAAGAAAAATCAGGGTCCCACGCAACTTTTGAGTCATTGGCCAAAGCATTCTTGACCTTCTTCCAATTACCCATCCACCACGACAATGGTCTAGAACTACTTTCTAATTTCAAACAAACCTCAGCCACACACATCGCTGACAACATTCACGAGTGGCGTAGGCAACGTAGTTTGTGCAAAGCAGAAACCACCATGAAACAATGTCTCGATTGGTTTCTTAGATCACTTGTCTCTCTCCTCGGTAAGGATGTAGCTTCCACCTTCCCTCAATCTGAAGAGGAAGCCATCAGTAAGGCCCAATAGTATGAACTCATCTATGCACATTCAAGGTACTTATACATTGTACTTCCAGATCTTCCAAAACTTGTGCCATTTGGCCAAGACAAACCTGGGATGTCTCACTCAAAAAACAGATTGATTGGTGCCACCACTCACCACGGTCCACAACCCCAACCACCACCGATGTATGGAACACCTCAATACCCGTCGGCATATGGGGGCACTTCTTATTATCCCCCACCCCCTTATCAATAGCCCTACCATGTTGCTATACCTCCACCCATCAGTGGACCACCGTCGGCACCTCCCATACATCCACCTATTCCAACAAACAGTGGTACTCCCTCAACCTCAGCTTATAGTACTAGTGAAAGCACTATGCCTTCCTATGTACCTTATGGATCGGTACCACCACAGAATCCATACTTCCCATTTCCTGGTCCTCCACAACCCATGGCTCCCCCACATCCTCATGCGGGGGTGAATTTTGTTCAACCCTCTATTGTTCAACAATACCAAAGTTTTGAACAGTTGAATATATCCAATCCAACCCATCCATCGAACAAATCCAAGAAGAAAGGATGGAACAAGAATAACAACAACCCAGGTCAAGGTGGGAATCAACCCCCACAGCACCAACCCACTAGGGGCAACTAGAACCAAGGGAACCAAAACCCCCAAGGGGGAAATAATAATAAACGCCAAGGAAAAAATAACAAAAATGTTAAAACCATCTTCCCTTGTGCCCTTTGTGGTGAGTTCGACCATTACACTCATCATTTCCCCCAATACATAGATTTCAAATGGTTGAAAGACTCTGGTAGTCTTCCCCATTCTCCCACACCGCCTGCCCCTTAGCAGGCACCACAACAATACGTGCAAAAAACCCCTCTCGATGTGCTACAAAATCCTATTCCACATCAAGGTGTGATAAACACCCAATAGGACACATAGAATCCCCCACCTCAGGTGGGACAATACCTCAACCCCAACAATCCAGCAGATCGCACAATTCTCCTCACTAGTGAGGAAGAAATCCTTGTGCAAACATGTAATCGTCAGTATCATACACCCGCTGAGTCTCCTCCCATCCCTCCAAAAACAAACCCTACACCAATGGTCCCCCCATTGGTGATTAGTTTCCCTTCCACCAAACCACCACTTTGCATCCCTCGCATCCCATTACGCAGGAATGTCCACAACCCACAGGCTAGGGCAACTCATAACTATAGTTTGGTAGACGACTTAGCACAATCTCCGGCTGCCATGCCAGTTTTGGAAGTCCTCCAGACTTGTCCTACTCAATGGAAATCCTTACTTTCTGCCTTAGGGCAGTCGACCCCACAGATACCTGACTCATTACCTTTGATCTCGAAAGAAAAGAACCTCGTCTTCCTGCCTTGATCGCTTTTCAAATACCAGTAAAAATACGGAACATCACAGTTCATCGATGTATCATCGATGAAGGTGCATCTACATACATTATGTCCAAAACAGTATGGCAGAAGCTTGGTTCCCCCGAAATCATTCCCTCTACCATCACCTTACGAGCTTATGATAGACAACCATCCTCTCCTGAAGGGCTCTTCCAAAATGTCCCTGTCGAACTCAGAGGCAAGACCATTCTCATCGATATCGAAGTTATCGACGCCCCACTCGATTATAATATCCTGTTCAGTCCTAGCTACATGTACGCTATGAAGGCAGTGGCATCTTCCATCTTTCGTACAATGTTGTTCCCTCACAATGGGAAGATTTTTACTATTGACCAAGTCTCACATTATGAGCCTAACCCATCTTCCAACATCGATAACATTCTTCCTCTCATCCGCACAAGCCACGATGCATATCCACTCGTCGAGATGGGTCCTAGGATTTTTAAAGATCCATCCTTGTTAGGGACGTACCATGGAGCACCACCACTCCTTTGTCCTTCCAATCAAGTATGTGTCATATCATCTAATGGAACTCACACAGAGGATACCCTTCCTCCTACAGAGGCTTCTATCATCTATGACGTCCCACTCATCGCAGAACCCCCTCCTCAAGAACCTCCTACACACTCATCGACCCCACCAGTCCACGATTCCACCTCTCCCCAAGTACATATCCCATTTTGGGAGACACTTCCCCAAGCCATCACTCAAATTCCCTTCTTTTACCCTCCACCAGGTATCGAAGCTTTTCAGGTAGCCGCAATGCTCACACTACCTAATATGGTGTTAGCAATCCCTGTTTGGTATTTACACCCACTAGAGATGGTCCCTCAACCATCCCTTTCCCCCCAAAAAGAAGGAATCCCCATGACGATTCCCATTGTTACTCCAACCCCACCCCCACTCACTAACCCCCCTGCCGCAGCTGGGGGCAGGAGAAAGAAGAAGGAGCCTGCAGCCCCACTTCCTCCCCGCATCCCACCACCTTGCGCGCTATGTGAGAAAGAGGGACACCAAACCAACAATTGTCTGTCGCTACCAGAATTACGGAATTTGATCCCACTCAATCACACTCCCCCAACACCGGCCATTACTGCTAGCCCCGCCACTACCACCCCCCCTTCCAGTAGTAAAGGGTTGAGGACCAAATATGCTTGTGCTATATGTTCAGAGTATGGCCATGATACCCATCATTTCCCGACCCTGCCATGCTTTCGGCAGACATTAACTGCCATACGCCAGAACTTCCAGAACAACCCCAGTCCTGCTACGTCCTCCTCAACAAATATCACTGACATCTTCTATGTCACCACTTCAGTCAATGAACGTATGAGATTCCCTTGCTCTCTCTACGATTTATTAGCTCATTTCACATACCAGTGTCCTATGATCCTTGAATGCAGGCAATGCTAATTGACTATGCTTCACCAACCTGCCGAGGAATTAATTGACATTACCTCGTCACTAGAGGATCTTCATGTCATTTCTCCTGAGCCCGAGGCTCTCCCAATGCCTCCATGGTTCTTAGATGACTTATCTGAGGATTCACCCCCTAACCCCCCCAACTCTCCTATTCATTCCCCTATAGACATTTTACACCCAACCACCACAGGTACCCCTCAGTACTTCAATATATGGTTTATGTCGAGTGAACCCTCACCATCCCTTAACAATGTTCCCCCTGCTTCTTCACCGGGGGGCAACCACAAGACCATTGTCACCGAGATCACTCCTCACAACCCCTTGTATTCCCGTCACTTTCAATGCGACGAAGAAATACTCGAAGAGTTAAACCGCCCAGACTCTCCCTGGGATGCACTACACCATCGCGCACTCTTCTCTCCACAGGAAGCCTCCATTCCTCCTAACCAAAACCCCATTTACGCGGTCGAAACCAAGGATTTTATCTCATCAGGGCCTATCGACTAGTTCAAAAATCTCATTCCTGACCCTGATGCTTTTGAAGAAGGAAACATGGCCAACATTTCCCCCACCATTAAAATCGACATTTCCATTAAAAATGGCATCATTGAGGAAATCACCATTGGAGCTTCTTGCACTCCCTAGGAAATAACCACATATAAAACCCTCTTCCAAGAATATAGGGATATTTTCTCCTGGTCATACATGGAAATGCATGGCCTCGATCCCTCTATTGTCGAACATCGCATCGACACCTAGCTCGACATTACACTGGTTCGCCAAAAAAAACGACCACTACACTCATCCAAAGCCGCAGCTATCAAAGCCGAGATTGACAAATTACGCACTGTCGGGTTCATTTACCCCATCGCCTATACCTCATGGGTCTCCAACCCTGTACCCGTTAACAAAAAATAGGGCACTATCCACGCTTGCAAAAACTTTCACGATCTCAATCACGCATGTCCCAAAGACAACTTTCCAACGCCTTTCATCGATCAAATTATCGACGACTGCGCCAGCCACGAGGCTCTCTCATTTATGGACGGATTCTCTGGCTATAATCAAATTCAAATCCACCCAACTGATCAGTATAAAACTGCATTCACTACCCTGTGAGGTACTTTTTCATATCGTGTCATACCTTTCGTCTTAAAGAATGTCGGCGCAACTTTCTAGCGGGCTATGACATACATCTTTCACGATCTGGCAAATATCATCCTCGCCTACTTGGACAATCTCACAGCTCAATCCAAGAAACGCACCCAACATCTCGATGATTTACGAATCATCTTTCAATGGTGTCGTCAGTACAACATCCGCTTGAATCCTCTCAAGTGTGTATTCTGTGTCACCGCAGGGCACCTCCTCGATTTTATTGTTTCCCAAAGTGGTATTACTGTAGACCCCCTTAAATTCCAAGCTATCACCGAAATTCCACCCCCTGGAATTTACTACAACTTCAGAGTCTACAGGGAAAATCTAACTTTCTTAGACGCTTTGTCCCAGATTACGCCATACGCGCACATGGTTTCCTTCGCTTACTACGTCACGACATCCCATTTCATTGGGATGACCATGCCCAACATTCATTTGATGATCTTAAAACAACACTTTCAAATGCACCTTTAATTAGTGCACCTAACTACAATCGTGATTATATCCTCTACGTATCAGCATCAGTTGTATCAGTAGCCGGCGTTCTCGTCCATCTTGGTGATGACAATTGTGAGCATGTCATTTATTATGTTAGTAAAAACCTCTCAGGGCCACCCTTAAAGTATAAACATGAAGAGAAACTTGCTCTTGCAGTCGTCCTCGCAGTCCAGAAACTGCTCCACTACATTCTGCTTCGCACAACAAAGGTCATCGCAGATTCCAACCCTATGCAGTACTTGCTCAGTCGTCGACAAGTTAACAGAAAATTTGCTCGATGGATCATTATCCTTCAGGAGTACGACCTCGAGTTCTCAACACCTAAGAGTAAGAAGGCCCTCGTTCTCGCCGAACTTGTCACGGCCCTCCCCTCTAACACCACCACTGCCCCCATCAACACTGACTTTCCCGACGAACATCTCTTTTACATCACTTCGAATGATCCTTGGTACGGTGACCTCCTTGTCTATCTCCACACTCAGAAGTTTGGTAACCACCTTTCATGAGATGATCATTGTCATATTCTCCATCAGGCCCCCCGCTACCTCCTCATCGGAGACATCCTATATCGACGGGGTGTCGACACCATTCTTCGTCGATGCCTGACTATTGACAAGGCCGATAGAGTCTTAAACGACTGCCACAGCAGCACATGTGGGGGCCATCTTTTGGGTATATCCACTGCTCAAAAGATTATCCGATCCAGTTACTTTTGGCCTACCTTGTTTCATGATTGAATTCATGCCGTGAAACAATGTGAGCAATGTCAGATCTACGCTAACAAAGCCCGAGCTCCCCCTGCTCTTCTCCACCCTGTCATTACTGTCGGCCCTTTTTGTAAATGGGGCATCGACTTCATGACTTGTAATCCCCCCTCTAGCAATGGTCACAAATACATCATTGTCGCCATTGATTACTTCACCAAATGGGTAGAAGCTATGCCCACTTTCAACAACACTGCTGACACTGCAGCACGTTTTTTCTTTAACCACATCATATCCCGCTTTGGAGTACCCCTCCAACTCATTTTCGATCATGGGAAACACTTCGAGAATGAGATCTTTGTCGAACTCTCCTCTTAGTTAGGATTCTCTCATGATGTTTCCTCACCATATTACCCTCAGTCTAACGGACAGGTCAAAGCAGTTAACAAAGTCCTCAAGACCATGTTTCAGCGCACGGTTAATAAACATAAAACCAATTGGCATCATGTGTTATTTTCTGTGCTATGGGCTTACCGAATGGTTGTGAAAATAGCTACTGGTTTCACACCATTTCATTTAGTCCATGGGATTGAGGCCACTCTTCCCATCGAGTGCGAAATTCCCACCTTATGCACCGCAATTGAGCTATTACCCGACACTGTTCCAATGGAGCAGTGCTTGCTGAACTTTGAGTCTCTGGATGAAGATCGTCGATCTTCCTTACAGAACAACGAGGCAGCTAAAAAATGATCCAAGGCTACCTTTGATCGCCATGTCAACCTTCGCTCATTTCGCGAAGGTGACCTCATCCTGTCTTACGATATCTCTCATGATACCTTTGCCCATGGCAAATTCGAGTCACTCTGGCATGGCCCATACATCATTCAACATTACCCCACCAAAGGCGCATATATCCTGGCCTCTCCCGAAGGCCTCTCTCTCAAAGAACCCGTCAACGGGTTGTATCTCAAGAAATTTTACGCTTAAACGTAGTCATTCTACTTTAGGTCATTTCTTTTTTAGTGTTTTTAAACTTTTTTCCTTCCCTCACGTCTAAACTATCCTTTGTGCTATTGACAGATGCTTCCTCCACTAGCCTACCACATCGGTTACGTCGATGGCACCAGCCGTTGGACACAAAATCTCGCTTCAGTTGCTTGGGCTCTTTGCGCCCCCTCACATGAAATNAGGTGATGACACTGCCCAAAACCGAATAAACGATGACAAAACCCCCAGCAACACGGTGCCACTATATATTCCATTGTAGGGTGTGGACCCTAGTTACGATTAGGAGGGGTGGAGGCATTTCCCACCGTGTATCCTCCGAAACTTGAAGTCATGGGAGGACAGTGTTAGTTCATGCTCCCCAAGACGTGTGATGATGACTGTCAGATGCCTGCTAGGGAAGCTTGGTCGAGATAGCGACACTTCCACTTACGGGTTCTATTTTGAGTTAGGTCAATATAGTTGACGCTCCAAGATAGTCTAGCAGAGGAAGGATAATAATGGAGAAGGAAGTAGGTTAGGGAGGAAGGATGAGTAGTAATAGTTGAGAAGGTATGAAGACCTGTCTTGTGGTGGAATTTAATGTTTTCCCTTCAAAAAAAAAAATAGAAATGTGTATATATGAATATTAATTATTACGTAACTAAACCACAGTTGTTTAAATAAAATTGTTGAACCGGATAATAGTAATTAAAGGATTTCTCAAACAATTGATTGGTTTGTTGTCTTTTATAAAAGACTAGTCTTGCTGACTGGATTTGATGCATACATAAATTACTAAAGGATGATAGTTTTGATTATTAGTACATGCATGAGACTTGTATGTACTAGCTACACATGCATTTCTTGTACATATACACTAGTATGTATGGGTTTTCTTGACTTACTTACTCATAATGTCGGTTAATTGTTAAGAATATGTGAACCGTGTTTCTTTTCTTTTGACCATACGATACCTTAACTTCTGGACGAAGTTTCCTGAAGGGTGGGTGTATGTAACGACCGTGCTTAAATAGATGTATAGGATTATTAATTATAATTAATTTAATAATCTAACTATCCTAAAGGTTAGCTAAACAATAATTATTTCTTAAATAATATTAACTAATTAATTATTATTAATTACTTGGTTATGTCTAGCAAGGACTAATTAATTATTAATTGACTCATTAATTAATTACGTAAAGAATTAAAGGGGTTAATAATTTTAATTTGTTAAAGACTTACATATTCGGGAAGGGATAGGACACTAAATATAAGATAAGATAATAAATAAGAAAGGATAAGATACTAAATAAATGGATAAGGAAAGTAATGAAGGAGTGGGAGTCGATGAAGGGGGAATATGATGGGGAGAGCCTGATGGTGGAAGGCATTCTTTTGGGAAGAGGATGATCATTCTACGGGGGTTTTGGGAGGGTTCTCTGGGATTTGCACAAGATTTGAGTTCTGTAGTCGGGAAGGATTAGTACAAGGGGCACCAGTTTGCTGGAGGTTTTGGGCACGGGGGCCAGAATATCCATATGGTATTCTGGAGCTAGGAAGTTGTCCTAGTTGGCAGGGTGGAAACAAGGTTTAGGCAGTGCTTGACACAGTTCAGCAACGAACAACTAGATCGACGGGGGAATTAGCATCAGACCAAGGTATTTTAAAATTACATATTTGTTTTATTCTGTTATAAAATTAATATTCGTTGATAAATTTAACATGCGTATGTGCTAAATTAAAAGGAATTATTGAATTTTATGAAATCAAGTAGAAGTTATTGTTTTGTTTGTGGAATTAATTGATTTTAAATTGATTCGGCTACTACACAAACAACATTTTGAGAAGATGTGTACTAGAAGACGAGAGGCCTAGGATTTTAGCAGAGGCCCATGTGGGAATAGCTAGAGGACATTATGCAGGAAAGGATACCATGAAGAAGGTATTGTGTGCATGACTATGGTGGCCGACCATTCACAGATATGCTAAGGCTTATTTCTAGTGATGTGATGTATGTGGGAGAGTTGGTAAACACAATAGAAGGGATGAGATGCCCCTAATACCACAAGTAACCTTACAAGTATTCGAAAAATGGGCAATAGACTTTGTGGGACCAATTAAACCACCAACAAAAAGGTCAAAATCAAGGTATATCATTACTATGAAAAAATACTTAAAAATATAGGCAACAACAACACCAGTAAAATATTGTAGTGTAGAGATAACATCACATTTCATGTTTGAGGAAGTGATCACTAGATTTGCATGCCCAAGGATATTGATGAGTGACCAAGGTACTCACTTTATCAACAGTACTATCAAGGATATGACTAAGGAATTTGAAGTATACAATCATAAGAGTACACCATATCACCCTGTAGCCAATGGAACAATGGAAGCCTTTAATAAGATCCTAGAGAATGCATTGAAAAAGGTCCACAATGTGAACATGGATGATTGGGACTTGAAGATACCAACAATATTGTGGGCATGCAAGAATACAAGGCACAATAAAAGAAAGGATAAATTAGCTGATGGAGATGGAGGAAGATAGGATTATAGCAATATTTCACCAAGAAGTTCAGAAAGCAAGAGATAAATCTTGGCATGCCAGACATATCAAGACAAAGAGTTTCAAGTAGGGAAACCTAGTCTTGGTGTATGAAAGTAAATTTCTACAACATCCAGGGAAATTCATAATGCATTGGTTGGGGCCATATGAAGTAAAGATTATAATAGATGGGGGATCTGTACAACTAAAATATTTACAAGGCACACATAACTGAGAGGAATGATCAATGCGATTCGACTGAAACTATATATGGAAAATCGAATTCCTAGTACTTAAAAATTTACCATGCAGTAAGAGAACATGTACATAGTGTATTCTAGTAGAAGTAAAAAAAAAAAAAAAAGAGAGAGAGAGAAAGTTGTGTGCAAGAGTTACCATGCCAGACATCAGAAGACCACGTGCAACAAAAATTGACTTAGCATGATGAAAAAAAAATGTCCACACACAACAACTATACAACATATCATGCACTAGGAAAGATCCACGCACTGGAAAAAGGAACAACGGTCAGAAAAAGAGGAAATTTGAAAAATGACGGTTACAACAAAAAGGCGCCAACTGGAAGAAATTATGGAATTCAATAAAAAAGTGCACCTAAAGTGTCATTACATTAATAAAAGTTGGGGAAGCTTCTCCTAGAAGTTTCATGACTTTCTTATATAAAAGGGAAACACGGGAAACAGAAGACTCATTATGAAATCGGGAAGTTACAGAGAAATAGAGCATGCAAAGTGGAAGTGAGTTGGCAGAGAATACAAGGCAAACCATTGAAGACTTAGTTCATGGAAATTAACCAATGCCCACTATGGAACCAACAAATATGGGTGCGTCGAGCCAACAGGGGAAGAAAACACAAAGTAGACAAGCACCACAGGAGGCAACAGAGTCTGGACTGGGAGCCAGACAGCTCGAGGAATTCATCGACGTCGATGCAATTCCTTCACCCTTTGAAGCACCCATATACCCTACGTCATTGGTTGAAGAAAGGCAGGGTCCAAATGCATCATACATATAAGTCAACCCATCTAGTAGCGTGCAAGGACATCCCACACATAACATAAGAAACCCACCAGAAACTGCGATGAAAATGGCCAAGCTACTACGCAGACAGAGGCAACAGTACCCAAAACCACCAGAGCAAAAATTGTGTAGCAATTAGAGGGTCTGGTAGAAGATATCACTGGCTAGCCAGACCCTGATGTAGAAAGAAGACATATGGAGGCTGGGACCTCAAGTGAAGAACAAAAATGGAAAGGAAAACAACCTATGGAGTAGTCTCTGTGCAGGTATCCTAACATAACCATTGTACGCTAGTGCATTCTGAAAGGAGTGCAACCCATGCCAACACTTCTAGGCTACATGGAGAAGCTAAGATACTCAAACCACGAAGTGGCCGACCCAGGAAAATTACCCGAATTTGCGCAACAGGTTTACTTAGATAACATAGAGATAACACCCTTTAGAGATCCCATTCTATAACCAATTCCATGGAAGATGGCCTAGAAAACACAAGGATACTACACCTATTGGATATTCCCCACTTTGGAATGGGGAAAGAGGTGAACAAATTCATCAAGTAGTTGATAATGGTCCTCGATGGAGGATTCCTATGGATGGAACAATTCGTCTCCATAGACGTAGAGCTGATAGCAGTAATCGCAGGATTGTCGTCAATGGGTGAGAACCCAACGTAGTACCTAGATGACAAAACAAAAGAGAATACTATGGCTGAAGAAATGAAGAGGACATATGGGACATAGAGGGGATCATGCGACATTATTATTAAAAGGATCAGCGATTTCATGACATGGATGACCACCAAACTCATGGCCTATAAAATTTTGAGAAATTTTTACAAGGAGGAAGTCAGTGACAGGGTCATCCTAGTTGCAGTGCAGTTCACGAATGGCATGTCGCTCAGCTAGGTCCCTTACCTTTTGAACCTATTCTTTAAGGACTGGAAGGAAGCGTAGGACCTCAACACAAATTTCTACTACTTGTGGCTACTCATGATAATTGTGATGATGGGGTGGAGGGAGCCCACATATTCATAATTTTGTGACCAAATAGGTCGGTGCCGCATAGCACGATACATGTCATTGGGGAGAAAATTAGGCCCTAAGCATAAAATCACAAACACGGTACATTTTCCAAGTTTTTTTCAGAAATAAAGCAAAGCATAGCCAACACTTGGTGAATTACCCTAGATTTGGTCGTGTAGTTCAAGGACATAGCCAACTTCAAATCATCAAGGCACAACATGTGGGATCCAAGCACATAGGAATTCGAGAAAAGAGTGGCTTCAATTAAGATACTGTGTCACAAAGGAAGACGTAGAAATGACCATGAGAGATTGGCATGACAACTGGAAGATTACAATCTTAACTCAAGAAGTACCTAAGGGTATGAAGGTAGATACAGGGAAAAATAAGACACCTACAGGAGACAAAGTTGTGCCCAAAATGTTGAAACCAATGTAGAAGTCGACACAATAAAAGAAGGGGGGTGCACCAAAGAAATATGTGCAAGAAGGAAAAAAAGGAAACTTCCCCACAACAAAAGGAACAAGGAGCAGGGGCTATGGAAATGCGGGAAACCTCCTCAACATCTACTCCACAAGAACTGAGGACACCTAAGTGACCAATTTCAAAGACATGAGGATCACACAAGAAGGTTAAAGTGCATAAAGAATTGCCTGAGTACACGATCACAGAGGATGATGTTGAACTCATGGCAGAGAATGTGCAATACCTCACTACATAAGACTTCAAATAAGCTAAGCACCAAAGAGGTAAAATACAAGACGACCTGGCTAGAGTAAAGAAGGTCCTCGAGCAAATAAAAACTGCACAAAGGTCTGAAAGGGGAAAAAAACCATTCCCTGAGGGAGAAGTAGCAGTGGAAACAAGGACTACGCCAGAAAAGGAATACATAGTTCACACAATTTCCCAGGAGATTCTAACATTCAGAGTAACAAAGGACATGTTGCACATGGAGGAAACCACAACATAGACTCCACTGAAATATTTGTCACAGGTCGACATGGTATTAGCTAGAATACCCACAAATGCGTTTTATAGACTCCAAGTCAGTGCCACATAGGAGGTGCAGTCACGCACAAGGACATACGCATAGAACTACATGAAATGAAAGGTGACAAGGAATCATTGGAGCTCGTGGTTGAACAAGTAAATTTTGAGACCAGAGAAGAGAAAGAGCGCGTAGATAAAATTGAACAGTAGGTGACAATAGTCTATAACCACCTTCCAGACAATGCGTAGGATGAGAGTTCAAGTACATAGGAGAAACTCAATAATATTTCCCAAACCATTGACCAATATAAGAAACAAATTGAGGAATTGAAGGAAAAAATGACTCTGACGACTCGACCTGAGGTTAGGGAGGAGAGGAAAGAAGATGTTGCACTCCAACCAGCAGAGTTCGATAAACAAGATAACACAACAATAGAACTATTTGATGGAACAACACAACTTTGGATAGTGATGGAGGAAGATGAGTAGGTCTAGCGATGGGACCAAGAGGAAGAAATAATAAGTGCAGAAATTCAAGACCTCAAGAAGAGGCAAAAGACAATGAGAATCGTTGATCATCTAAAATGAACACATGAGATGAAGAGATTATTGGTCGAGCTAAAGACTGCGTAGATGCACAAGAAAAATATAGAGGCACATATGGAACCCCTCCAAAGAAAGCATCAGAAATTATCACAGAGTTGGAGGAAGAGACGAAGAATATGGTATAGACATAGGTAGAATGCACTACCATAGTTCAGGAGGAAGTCACAGCACAGGAATTAGAAGTGCTCATAAAAAAGGCCGCGCAGGTCCAAACATGAGGAAGGGGACTTGGAAACAATTTCCAAAGTATAACAAAGGATGTCAAGGGAGAACACACTGCCTAGGTGGCTCAGGACGAGCCACATGTTAGTTTTGGGGGCATGTTGGGCGCAAACCCATTTTGGGGAAAAGACTAATTTTGGAGAATAAATCACAAAGAAGGAAAATATAGTTGCCGGGAAAATAAGCACGTGAAAGGTAAACACACATGTAGTGGAGGAAATCATGTGCGGCATGCATCCAAGAATAACTAAGCATGATAGGGTTAGGGTTTTAGTAAGAGAATGTAATGGATAATAAGAAAAAAATAAGTATAAATAGGTTCCTAGGAGGTCTAGGTTGGGGTGGGAAGAATTGGAATGTAAGAATGACTGAAAAATCTGAGATTGCTTTGTAAATTGTTGCACTGGAGAGAGAAAATAAGGTAGATCTTCAGGGTTAGATCATAGGCTGAGGAGCCTGGCATGATCTATTCTACCTCATTATATATGTTGACCCAATTAACTAAGGATTGTAAGGTGCACAACGCTATAATTTTGGAAAAACCATAATAAAAGAGTGAAGCATCCAAATCTTTGTGGACATAGCCCAGGAGGGGGTGAACCATGGTAGATCATGTGTTATGTGCATTGATTATTGTTTATCTATTTACTGTCAATGGTTATGTAGTATATGAATGCATGAATGGGTTAGTTAGATATGATTGTGTCTACATGCATGAATAATAATGACAAAATGTGTAGTATAGATGAATGTTAGAGTAAATAAATTAAGATCACAGAGTGTAATCCCAGATCCCCACTCATTCTCAAGATGCAAGTACCTGAGCATTGCAGCCACCCATAAGAACTATCTCGGGTGAGACTGCACAGTGCACCCTGTGTATTGAGCTGCCTTCTAGTTTACCAGGGGGGCGATAGTTTTAGAGGGGTTTTTTGGAAACCATAGTAGATATGAACCTGAATCATCCCAAGAATGGTATCAAGAGAGAAGTGATCAACACTCACTCTAGAGGCCATAAATTTCTCCTACAAGTTCAAACTGGGGGAAGAGACTAGTCCATGGAAAGTTATTGGAACATATAAAAAATCCATGGAGTCAAAACCAAAATTGGGCACCTTCAAATGCACAGGAAGACATAGACAACATATGTAGCATTCAATGCTAAAAATATAAATAGGCCTTAAATCTCAGTAGGTTGTATCTAGTAGCCTAGAGCCCAGATTAAGGTGAAACTTGGACATATTTCTCAAGGGGTCATGAATATACCAAATTGAGCTTGTTACAATATCCCAAAAGGGAGTATTCTATGGATGCAAGAACAAGGCTAAAATTACACCTAGAATAAAAGGTGTATAAAATGAGTAAGTGGGTAAAATTCCAATAGATATAACTTTCTACTTGTAACTCATAATTTAGAAATAAAGTATTTATTGAAAAGGTATTGGAAACATGAGTCCAATTACGCACCAAAAAAATTGAATTGCAGAGTCACATCCATAAGAGATCATAAATAATAATTTTGGTTTATTTAAAAAGGAAGAATGGTGGATAATATTTAAAGATTTTGTAGAATTAAGAACAAATATATCAAAATAGAATTAGTACATAGAGTAGAGGCATGGAATATTCTAAAAGGACTTACGACCATGAACATGTGGTCAGGGAATTGTATGTTAGCATGGGTAATGCAAGGACATAATTGAATGGTCATGGTGAAGGGAAAGAAGAAAGCATGAAATTGGTGGAGATCATCAAGAGCCTACAAAAATATGTCCAAAGTTATAAGGATAATAATGAGAGGGTTATGAAATCCAAATAGAAACAATATGGATTCAAAATCAAGTTGCTACATATATTAGAAATAATAGAGAAGAAAATGGATAAGGAGACATATTCAAGAAAGTTAGGGAGTCATAATTGTCATGGTAAATGAACAGAATTAAGAAGTGTTGATAGAAATCATCATCACTCACCAAGGCATTCAAATAGGGGAAGACACAGTATTTCAAGTCCATCTCCTATCATAAAGCATAAGAAGAGGTCTAGACTATATTATATAAATGGATATATGAATAAGATAAAGCCTCATATCTTTGATGGTGAACATAAAAAATATGAGGATGCAAAGACTTGGCTATTAGGCATGAGGAAATACTTTCAATTGCATAATTACTCCTCTAAAGATGAAGGGAGAATTGAAATTTATCAGCTGAAAGGAAAAGCATCAATGTGGTGGGACCAGTTTTTGCAAGTGCAACACATTGATGAGAAGAAGATTACATGGAGGGAGTTCAACAATTATTTCCAAAATAACTGCTTAAGCAAGCAGTGTTATGATAGGAATATGAAGGAGTTATTTGAAATCAAGCTTGGAAGTATGGCCATATATGAGTATGAGAGAATATTATTAGAGTTGTTGAAATACATGTTAAGATGAGCATGTTAAGATTTAGAGGTACATGAGTGAGATGCCATCATTTATCAATGACAAGATAAATTATGATGATTCAAAGACATTGGAAGAAACCATAGGGAGAGATAAATCTCTCTATGATCAACATGGAGGAATACCTACTTACCAAAAGGATTAGGAAGACAAGAAGAAATGAAATATGGAGTAGAGGAAGAAGGCGACCAAGCCACCATTATTCATAAATAATTCTCAAGGACAATCAACCCTCAAGGAGCCTAGAATGATAGAGAAAATGGGGAAAATAGAAAGGAAAAAACCAATGAAGTGTTTGGGTTGTGAGGGATATCACATATACCAAGATTTCCATTGTAGAACTGAAAAGGTGAGGACTGTTCAAAATGTATAGAAAGATAAAAAAAGTGGATGACATGGGAAAAGTGTGCCAAGGATATATGCATCAGTGGATAGCAATAAATATGAATTTCAATCTTAGGTGATTGAACTAGAAGGTAATATTAATGACCAACCCATTTCTATTTTAATTGATTTGAGATCTAGTCACAGTTATCTAGATCCTAAAATGGTGGAAAGATTCCATTTGCCAAGAAGTAAGCTTGGGAAATCTTGGTTGGTGCAGCTAGCTATAGGAGATAAGAGATAAATTAATGAGATGGTTAAGTAATGTCCAATGGACATGAATTGACTAATCACAAGAGAAGATTTGAATAGCATGCCTTTGGGGTCATATGATTGCATAATTGGCATGGATTGGTTGGAGAAACATCATGTTATCCTAGACCATTGTAAAAATGCTTTTAATTACTTGGATGAGGAAGGTAACTTGAGGAAAGTTTAGGGTATTCCAAGGGTGGTAACTATCATAAAACTTTCAGCCTTGGAGTTGAAGAAATTCTTCAGGAAAGGATGCCAATTATGTGTAACACATATGGAAGAGACACCCAAGGATAAAGTATCAAATATTGAAGATTATGCATTCCTAAAATAGTTTGAGGGTGTATTTAAAGAGATACCAGGTTTTCCACCAAAGAGAGATATAAATTTCTCCATTAATTTGGTGCATGGAGCAACCCGAGGGTCCAAGACTCCTTATAGGTTGAGTACACCATTACTGAAAGAATTTCAAATGCAACTTGAAGAGCTTATAAAGAAGGGGTATATACACCCAAGTGTGTCACGTTGGGGTGCACCGGTGTTATTTGTGAGAATGAAGAATGGAACATTGAGGCTTTACATTGACTTTAGGAAGTTGAATAACGTGATAGTGTTGAATAAGGTGATAGTGTAGAACAAGCACCATTTTTTAAGTATAGATGATCTCTTTGATCAATTGAAGGATGCTAAGATATTTCCAAAATTTACCTTAGATCATACTATCATCAGGTAAGGATTGAAGAAGAAGACATCGACAAGAAAACATTTAGAACAAGGTATGTCCATTATGATTTTGCAATGGTGCCATTTGGGTTATCAAATGCATCAACTATTTTCATGTGTTTAGTGAATGGAATTTTCATAAATTACTTAGATATGTTTGTCATTGTATTTTTGGAAGACATATTTATTTACTCTAAGTTTGAATAACAACATGAGATACACTTGAGGATGGTGCTACAAGTATTGAGAGAGCATCAACTATATGCCAAGTTGAGCAAGTACTCATTTTACTAGAGGAATATACATTACTTGGGACATATAATATCAGAGAAAGGTATAACAGTGGAGCCAGGAAAGGTTAAAGCCACTAAAGAATGGTCGGTACCAAGGAATGTCTCTGAGGTGAGATCCTTGATGGGACTTGAAAGGTATTATAGAAGATTCATTGAGGGATTTTTAAATATTGCACACCCAATCACCTCTTTGTAAAAGAAGGGTTGGATATTTGAGTGGAATCCTGATTGTAAAAGAAGTTTTCAACACTTGAAGAAATTATTGACAAGTGCACCAATATTGAATATTGTTGATCTAGATGAAAATTTCATTGTGTGTACTGATGCATGCGAAGAAGAACTTGGTTGATTCTTTAGTCATAATGGCATGTGATATGTTACGAGTCAAGGATGTTAAAAGAGCATGAGAGACATTATTCCACTCATGATTTAGAATTGGTATCCATAGTGCACGACTTGAATATGTGGAGTAATTATCTCATGGGAAAGATATCCACATTGAGGATAGACCATAGTGGTCTGAAATATTTGTTTGGACAACCAACTTTGAATTCTAGAAAAATCAGGTCATTGGAATTCCTGAGTGAGTATGAATTTGATAGAAATCATAACAAAGGTAAAGAAAACAAGGTGGTTGATGCACTCAAGAGGAGGGTGCATGAGATGCATGCTACGACCATTAGCATGTACACATATGATTTAAAGGACAAAATTTTAGAGGCTACGAAATAAAATCATCACTATATGGGAGTAAAAGAGTTATTACAACAAGGTAATTTACAATATAAAATTAAGGATTATGAGTTGAGAGAGGATGGAATCCTCTTGTACAGGGGAAGAGTTTATGTGCCAAATTTTCAAGAATTGAAAATTCTGGCATTCAACAAAATGCTTAATTTTCCTTGTGTAGGGAACCCATGTTACCAAAAGACAATTTCAGTTGTCAATAGCCTGTATTATTGGCCATGTATGAATAAGGAGGTGGTTGATCATATTGATAGATGTCTAGAATATCAAAAGGTAAATCCTAAAAAAAAACACCCAACTAGCTTGCTACAACCATTTCCCATTCCTCAGTGGAAATGAGAAGTTGTAACAATGCATTTTATCACTAAGCTTCCTAGAACAACCAAAAAATATGATTCCATCATGGTAGTGGTAGATACAATTACAAATGATTCCCATTTTATTCCAGTGAAGCTAAATCACAAGGTAGCCAACATTGCATATATCTACATGAAGGAAATTGTTAGGCTTCATGACATTCCTAAAATAATTTTTTCTGACAAAGATCCAAAGTTTACGTCAAAATTTTGGAAGGGATTGTTCGTAGGATTTGGGAAAAAATTGAACTTTACCACATTCTATCTTCCTGAGTCAGAAAACAAGGAGAGTCAACCAGGTGATCAAAGACAAGCTGAGGATGTATGTGATGGATAAACCATCAAAATGGAAAGATTATATACACTTGGTTGAGTTTTCTTATAATAATAGGTATCAAGAATCTTTAAATATGAGCACATTTGAAGAAATTTATGGAAGAATGTGAAACACACTAGTGAGATGGGATAACCCAATAGACAAAGAGTAGTGGTTGGACTAGAATGTCTGAGGGAAATGGAGGAACATATGTTGAATATTAAGAAAACTTAAAGGATGCCAAACAAACGTAAAAACTTTATGTAGATAAGGGTAGAACTCACAAAGGGTTTAAAGTGGGGGACTATGTTTTCTTGAAAGTGAAGGCCAAGAGGATTTCCTTGAAGTTGGGGAACTGTTCAAAACTAGAAGTGAGATATTGTGGACCATTTGAAATCCTAGAGAGCATTGGTCCCATTGCATACATACTTGTACTACCTTCATCCACATGCATTCATAATGCATTCCATGTATATTTCCTTAAAAGGTATGTACATGATGATAATCATGTAATTGACTGGAATGTGATTTAGGTGTAGCAAGATGGATAATTTCAATTATAGATGGTGTGCATATTGGATCATAAGGTGAAGTAGATTCAGAGTAGATCTGTAGGATTAGTAAGGGTCCAATGGAACTAGTACAGTCCCGAGGATGAAACATGTACATGTGTATATAATGAAATGAGGACAATGCATAAATAAGGGGGAGGGGAATGTAATACCCCTATGCCAAACTTGAGTTGTAATGTACATATTGTTATAGCATTTTTTTCCACACTCCACTCATGTTGATTTGATGGCCTTCCATTTCCCTCTGCAGACTCAAGTTTCCCCATTTTGTTCACTCCAGAGATAAAAATAAAAATTATTGTCCATATACATGGGCCACAATTAGACATCTTGTGTATATGCAGGTTGCTCCATTACAACCCATGTACATCAGGTTTTGTGCTAAAAAATTAAAAATATTTTGGGTTTCCATGCCATGTCACGAGATCCATGATCCTTGACCTTCCATATCCTAGAAACTCTCTAACCCGGCCCTTCAATTCCATTTGGAGGCTATAAATTGAGCCATATACAAGCTTTGAACACACACATCATTGAGAGAAAAGACACTCTAGAGAAATTTCACCTCATATTGAGTCTTCATCTCTTTTTCCTTGAAAGTATGAACTTCTTGTGTTCATCCCCCAAGATCTTCCTATCTTGAGAAGACAAAATTAATTGCTCCTACTACCTGCCATCTTTCCTTTGTGGAGGATTGAAGTGGTGAAGGCCCAGCTGGAGGGACTTAGTTTCTTGGTTCCGATATGTTCCATTATAGAGGTTTGTTACCTATGTAATTTTGTTGATTACATTAATATAAATATTCTTTTCTCGTCCAATTATATGTCACAAATATTTAGATTACTGTCCATGGGAATATTTGTTATACATGTTAATGGATTATGCTAGTTTAGGAAAATATGAGGAAAAGTTAATTTATGCATGCTTGTATATATTGATTGTTGAGGAAAAGTTGCAGTAATCAAGGTTTTGATCATGATTTTAGCTGAGGTATTCTTCAAAGATCTAGACAAGGTAGGCACTTATCCTTCTCTTGTTAGCATTTATATTTATCTATCATACTTGAGTTTATAGTTGATTTTTGGGTGTCATTCTATCTGTTGTGGTTTACCCCTTGCCATATATATTTTACTCATAACAAAATTAGCAACTCCATTGGGAATTATAATTTATTTCATCCATTGCATTTGCTTCTCTCACCTCACAAATTAGGGGGCATGAGTTATTACAATTTTTACCACACTCCATGCATATTGCTTTGATGGCCTTCCATTTCCCTCTACAAACTCAAGTTACCCCATTTTTTCCACTCCAAAGTTAAAAATACAATGTTGTTTCTATATACGCAGACCACAGTTAGACATCTTGTGTATTTGTGATTTTCTCCATTACATCCCACGTACATTGGGTTTTGTTCTAAAAAATTAAAAATATTTTGGGTTTCCATGCCATGTCATGAGATTCATGATAATATACCTTCCATATACTGGAAATGCTCTAACCCGACCCTTCGATTCCATTTGGAGGCTATAAATTGAGCCACATACAAGCTTTGAGAACACACATCATTCAGAGAAAAGATGCTCTGGAGAAATTTCACTTCATATTGAGTCTGCACCCCTTTGTGCTTGAAAGAATGAACTTTTTGTGTTCATTCCCCAAGATCATCCTATATTGAGAAGGAGAAAATTAATTTATCCTAATACTTGTGATATTTTGTTTTTGGAGGATTGAAGTGGTGAAGGCCCAGCTAGAGCGACTTAGTTTTTCGGTTCTGATATGTTTCATTACAAGATTTTGTCACCTATGTACTTTCGTTGATTACATTAATAGAAATACTCTTTTATCATCCAATTATATGTCACAAATATTTACATTACTTTCCATGGGAATATTTTTCATACATGTTAATGGATTATGCTAGTTTATATGATAAATTTCTATATAATTTTTATATGCTTGTATATCTTGATTGTTGAGGACAAGTTGTAGGCATAAAGATTTTTTTCATGAGCTCAACTGAGGTCTCCTTTGGACGTCCGGGAAAGGTAGTCTCTTATCCTTATCTTGTTAGCATTTATATTCATCTATCATACTTGAGTTTAGAGTTTATTTCTGGGTTTCATTCTATCTGTTGTGATTTACCCCTTTCCATAGATATTTTTCTCATAACACTTATAGGGTGGTGAATGAGGATATTTTGGGCCAGAGTGCTTTGTATATATGTTTTGAGGCTAGAGTTACTCTGTGGTTATTAGGATAGAGAGACTACAAGACAAAATGCCAGTGATCCTAACATGGAAAACTTTAATCACACACCATGATATTAATAAAATACATCATTGTTGTATACCAACTAGAAAAAAGAGTATGGGGGGATAAATTCCACTAAAAAGGGAAAGGGAGCGAAGAGTCTAGGAATGGGGGCTAAGCTAAGGGGGCTTAAGCCAAGTAAATATTATTATAATCTTTCCTAATGTCAAAAGTTATGGGATATTATTTTTATCCTTAGTTCCTAAGAGTAAGGAACGAGTCACCAAGTGGAGCTCATGTAGTTCCTAGCTTGAAAAGTTTCAAATTAAGGGAATGAAAATATATTGTTGAGAACTTACTAGAATTCTCATATTTCCCATTCATTTCACCTTCATTATCTCATTTTCACTTTGTCATATACCTTCCATACATGTACTTGGAGATGTTTGGGGAGTAACCTGAATAATGGAGCTAAAGAGGTGGGTTTTCAAGACCGTGTGTTGTTGAAGAGGAGGGTTTCTCAAGGCCCAGAGAGGAAGTAGGGTAGTCAAAATATTTTTGAGAAGAGAAGGGTCACACTTCCTAGGGTGGGAAAAACATTTGGGGAATGAGGGACTGTAGGATGCCTACTTGAGTTGGTACTTGATTCCGTGTATTTTTGGCTTTTGACAGACCTTATCTTGGCTTAGAAATCCTTTCCCTGGTGGATTTTAGCCCCATATTTGGGGTGACCTGATACTAAGAGTTTGCGAGAAGCATAGGCTATGGCTGGGAGGAACATCTGAGGTCTACATGCAATTAATGAATTTTCAACAAAACATAAGTGTCTTCCTTGTATTTTTATTTAATTACTATGTATAATTGTGAATTCTTGTTATGTGTTTTCCTATATTATTAAATGCATGGAATTATTTCTTGTACTCTATACAATTCTATGCATGTCCAAAACAATACTTATTTAAATTTCTCGTATCAAAGTTGGCACTTTTGTGGGAATTTCCCATCTTGTGATGGGAATGCTAATATGTGGTATTATAGAAAAAATGTGGTTGATTTGATAGTAATTGGGACATTTCAAGGTCGTAACGAGACTCAAATCATAGGTTGGGTATGTTACAATGTGGTATGAGAGTTGTATTTGGCAAGTTTGAGGTAATATTATGTTACATATCTTATTGGTAAAAAGAAAACCACTAATCTTGCAATACAGCTAATGTTCCCTTAGTACTGGTAACACCAACCTCATGTGATGTTAATTCTCTTCCTTGGACTTAGAATAAATAAGTATTTCATCCAATAACACAATGAAAAAATTATCCATATAATTTATTAATATGCAATTCATTAAGAACATAAAGACAACTGGGGCATTGCTTAGTCCAAATGGCACCAATACAAATTCATAATGTCCATATTTGGTTCTAAAGGTTGTCTTACTGATGTCATCTTCCTTGATTCTTACCTGATGGTGTCCCAATCACAAGTCTATATTTGAAAATACATTTTATCCTCTTAATTGATCAAAGAGGTCACCAATTCTTCGTAGAGGGTGTTTGTTCTTCACAATGGCTTTATTCATCTATCTAAAGTCAATACAGAACCTCAATGTTTGATGCCTCTTTCTGACAAAGAGTAGTGGTGCTCCCAAAGGTGAAACACTTGGGCATATGTACCCTTTCTTCAACAATTCTTCCAATTGCATTTGTAATTCCTTTAATTCTGGATTACTCATTATGTAAAGTGTTTTTTATACCGGGGAAATTCCTATAACTAAATCAATATAACAATTTATTTCCCTCTTTGGTGGCAATCTTGGTATTTCTTGGAATACATCTTCCAAGTCTTGCAATAGTGACAAGGATTTTCATTTTTTTCTTGTATGGCTCCTCCACATGTGTTGCATACAATTGAAATCCTTTCCTGAAACATCTCTTCAGTTGTAACGTTGAAATATCCATTATAGAAATGGGTCTTGGAATTCCTTTCATACTAGTATATTTTCCTTCTTCATCAAGACATGTAAATGTTTTGTTATGACAATATAGGACAACACGATGCTTTCCCAACTAATTGATTCCAATTAGGATATCATAATATCTTGACATGATGATATTCATATCATCACTAGTACTCACTTGGCATTATATTTTGTTCCTTAGACTTTTCTCGACATTTCTAGATTATTCCTACTGATTAAGATCCTTCTGAATCCTTTTCCTCTATCTCAACTTTTGATTGAGAAATATTTGGCTCGATTTTGTTTCTCATAGCACTGGATATGATTATTTAAAGTCTACATAGCCGATTCTTCACTTGAATTTGGGTTCCATGTGTGTTTTTCATTTTTAGACCATTTATTTTGTCAATCAATTAGTATTTGTTGTCCCATATTGTTATTCTCTCCTTAAAATTTCCATCGAGTCCTCATGGGCTTAGTTTCCTTGCATGTAGCTCCAAATGTGATTGTTTGAAGTTGGTATGGCCAATTCACCCCCCCCAAAAAAAAATCCATGGTTATCTATTTTATTCATTTTTTGATTTATTTTCTCAGTTTTTTGTCTTTGAGACTTGTACCACTATGTTCCTTTGTATGATACCTTTCCAACAAGGTATGACGTGCCTCATCCCGATACCTATAGAAAATGGTATGGTCATTTAACAATCGTAACTCAACATCCATTGATCAAGCACATGGGTTAATTTGGACCATTGATTTGTGAGCCTGCAAAAAGAGAAATCCCACCTCCATAATAGATTAAAACTTAGTGATTAGATATCTTAACCCCTATGGATAGTTTTATTAAGAACCGAGGTGACATGCGACCCATGGCTTGTAGCATACTTTTCTCTAATTTCCCCCTTTTTGAAATTAGGAAATAATTTAAAATGAAATATAATACAATGAGAAAAAAATAAAAATAAAAATAAAATTATTTACATTATTTACAAAGTTAAAAACAAAATTTACCCCTAATTTATCAAAAATAAAATTTACTAAAGTTACCCTACCCCCATCTGGATTTTAACCCACAACCTCTGAGGACGAAACACACATTTTAATGATTAGGCCCATTTAGGTTTCTTGTTCATCTTATTTGTGAGAAATTTTTAATTCATGAACATCAAGAAATGAAATTAATAAAATACAAAATTAAATTAAACAAATGTAATTAAAAATGAAATAAATAAAAAATAGATGATAGAAAAATAAAAATAAAAACAAAATTTATAAAACAAATACAATACATCACCCCCTTCCTTTTTTTTTCGTGGGGAATGCACACCAAGCTCAAATAATTTTTTACATCCCCCGACGATGTCCAATTTTTTTTCACTCATCAGGGTTCTACACTTAGAGGACAAAAGTTTTAAAAAATGTATAGGGTAGTATTTGAAACACCAGGCATCGTGGATAGGAGCGGGGTTAAATGGTGATCGAGGAGGTGGTGATCAAGATGTGACAAAGTAAGAGCGAAGAAAGATAAAGAACCATGCTTCATGCAATGATTTAACATCACAAGTAGCAAAAAGTAGATACAAAATATCGACTCTAATGAAGTGCACAATGTAGAATAATCTAATAATCATACACCTCTCTGAGGGCACATATGCTCAAATCGCAAGGAGCGGGACAACATCCAAGTCTAGGAAAGGGTCCCTATGCCAGACATTATGGGTGAATGCAATAGGTAACTAACAATCATCAAGAAATATCTCAACAAGGACTCACCATCAAGAGTGAGAATGAGATTTTGGCATGGGGAAATACCAAGAGAGGACCCGACATAAAACAATAAAAATAGGTTCAAGGATAGGATCTCATGAAATATGGGTCTGACAACCTAGGAGGCTTCAAACCTCGAGGCAACTACAAGCGAAAGTAATTCACTTCCCAAAAAAGAAAATCCATGACAAGAATCGAGGTGGAGATTATGGAAAATGATTCATAGATTCCCCCATAGACCTCTCAAGGATGGAGTGGTCATGCAGATGAAGTTTCCCTGCAAACCTGCTCTTACAAAAAACAAGAATGATATCAGCCATGTGATCAAAAGAATACTTGCATGTACAATAAATAGTTTGATACTTGCATTTAAACTAATTTACAAGAGAGTGTTTGGTTTATTCAACTCGAACATGGTGGTTGTTATTCAACTCAAAAGAATGATCATCTAGTATGTTATTTAGATGTAGATTTAGAAACATGTGAGTATAATCTACATGATAAATCATGAAGAAGAAAACATAAAGCACAAACATTCCAACACGAAGATGCATAGTTTGATTTAGTCTATCAGGAAATACAATAGAACAAATCATGCAGCCATATAAGATCACCAAGCATTTTAGAATCAACAAAAGGTCGATAGATGGCATGTCAATGAAACATCATAGTTTAATACACATCATAAAGACATTTGAAAACATCATCTCAAAAGGAAAAATCAACACTCATCAAAGGCAATCATCTATCAAGATAATACCACCAACTCCCTCAATGTAGGCAAAAAGATAACATTAGGATCAAGTAGTAGAGGATTATATGATAGGTTTGAAATTTTAGTAGGGGGGCTTTCCTTTTTCTTTTACAAGCAAAAGTAATTGTTGTGGCCACAACAAATGAAGACACACTGGAAGAACCAATTATCTATGTCAATAGAATTTGAGGGCCTATAAATCATATTTGAGTTTTAAAGATACGTTGAGTATACTTCAGACAATTTTTCAATAATCATGGGTACCACATTGACGCTAAAATTTTAAAATATATAAACCAACATTTCTAGTACTTGTAATCTAACACACCATTTTCAAAGACCCAGTTAGTGAGATAAATTCTTTTACTAGATACACCCTTCATATTCGTTTAGGTTTGACCATGAGTTTTCAATTTTATACCAAGCCAACATCTACATAAGTTTGGTCCTCATCTCTCTTTTCCCAGCATTACTTCGCTGCCAGCAAGCGTCCATAGCCCTGATGAAGTTTCCTCAGTACCATACAAGCATTTCCCCGCTGCCATCATGCATCCATAGCCCCGATGGGTTTACTTGTATTTGTCACACTATTAATAGTTCTTTCAACTTCCTTTTTTATTCAAGAATATGCACACCCTTTTATATTTTAGATATATAAATGCATATACTTATAGGGTGTGAAGGAAATGGCTGATACAAGAGTTTCTTTGATTTTTTGAGTAGATTCTATGAATTTTAGTTTAACCCATAGGTTTCCCAAAAAACCATCATAGTATTGGTCTTTTTATTAATGAAAATTGAGTGGGACTGAAAGAAAAATATAGATAGACACTTTCCTATACTTATGGATTATCATGGTATGCTCAGCAGGCACATGTGTTCCACCACAAAAATCAATCCATACCTACAAATGAGAACTTTATAAATGTTCATTCATATAGGGAAACCCATGCATCTTATGACTTGTAAGAAAAATATTCAGTATGTGACCAAGATTAACTAACCCCTCACCAACATTTAAAGACATATCCTCAAGGAAGACTAAGCAGTCAAATCAAAAGACAGAAGGAATCTGTATAAATAGAAAGAAAAAATAAAATCAGAAGTGAATTCATGAAAATAAAACTAAACTAAAAGAAATTTGAAGCTCGAATGTCAGTCATCAAAAGGATGAAAACTAGTTGAAAAATATGAAAATATAACCCAACAGTAAGTAATAAATCTGGCGGCAACAATAGAGAAAGCGATTTTAGTGAAATGTTGGAAAATAAACCAAGGGAAATAACCAATTAAGAAAATATATTCATTCAAAATCAATCCCAGTGAAAATATTCCGAATTTTTTTTATCTGAAATGAAGAACAAACCAAATTGCAAGAATAGATGCTCTAGTCAAAGAGATTTGCAAAACAATTCTCCAATATAATTGTCACATCCAATTTTCCTTTCATTTAATGCAATAAAACAATCATCTGGAACTATATCATAATTGGTTAATGTAGATGCTCAATCAAATCATATTTTCAAAAACCAATTATATGAAACATTCTACAAACCCATTATCTCTCAATATTTTGAAACAAAAACAATTCCTTTGGAATTTTGAAAATGTTGAATTCTCAATAACATAAATTGCATTTCATATTTCTCACCTAAACTTCATTTTCTCTTTGCTATTAAAGATAAAATTTAATACCAAAGTTTCATTCTGATAATGCAAAGAGATATTACAACTATTGAGGTTATCAAAATAGTCATTAAAATGACTCCAAACAACAACTAGATTAGAAAAAAATATGAGAATAAATGAATGAGAATATATTTTTGATTAACTATTGATTTGGTGACAACCTTGGTTTGTCAATAAAAAAATGGCACAAAGGAATCTTAAGAAGCGAAGTTATATTAATACTTCCCTAAGTTTCTTTCATTTCAAGAGAAAAATATTGAGTTGTTGACTTCATAAGCCATTTCCCAACCTGCATAACAAAAAAGAATGGTGTGATAAACTCTTAGATAGCCCGGGAAGAATTATTCCTCTAAATTATTGACTTATTGGAATGAAATTAAACTAAAATAATGTGAAGATCAAAATTAAACTAATCATAGGAAAAACATTCTAAGCTAATGTAAACTCAAACTATGTGGGCTTTCATAAAAATCTATGTAAATGGTAATGAAGTCATACAGTATTAATTCATTGTACATTCAATGAAATGTCACAACCTTCTTCCTAATATATGATCACTATGTGATTTCCCTCAACATTCCTTTCACCAAAAGACTTAGTGTCATGATTATTGTGAGATTTAGATCTCTAGAGACAATGTCGCGTTCCTAAAATCAGAGTCAATCAAATTAAACAAATAGAACCATTAAAATTCAATTGCATTTATCTTCTAGAGATACCAATCCACCAAAAAACATTAGTCATACAAATATGATTCAAATATTATCAGCATTGCACCTGAAAGTTTGTGTTTCCTCTGATTATGGATGACAATAATGTGAAACATTAGCATTATCATCTTCATCATTGTGAGAGGAAAGAAAAATCATTATGAAAAATGAACAATTAAATACTCTTAAAGGGTACAAATGATCTGAGGTCACTACTTATATTGATTGACTTCCCCAACTTAAATGAGGATACAATTAGAAATAAAAATTGAATGAAGTGATGAATATTATATTTCTAATACATGATAATATTAGCATGATGGGCAAGTTCATGAAACTAATAGCCTCAATATCTCAAGAGTTTTCCAAGTGGAGAAACCATAAATTCCACTTCCTCGAGCTTACACATGTGAATGAGTAAGAGGAAAGTAAAATGAAAAAGAAAAGTGTATAGCTTGTCTCTCCACTAGATAGGTTTTCCACTCAAAGAATCCGACAAATTATATAGAAAACTAAATCAACAAGCTCACGAGTAAGAGGGATCAAAGAAAATATATTATGATATAACCCAACCATGCTTACTTTTAAAAGTTATGAATCATATAAGTTTTGGTTCAAGTAGAACTGAATAATGTGGGGATCAATAGATTGATGAGTTACAACCTTCCGAAGGAATTCACATCTTGAACATTATTATCATGGTCGATATCAAAATAGATGTTGAGAACTCAAAATTAAAATCATTGGAAGTTGTATTAACAAATTCCATTAAGATACTTAAAAATACCAAACATTTGAATGGATTCAACATCATATAAGTGTGTATTTATTAGCCATGATAAAAGTAAGATTACTTAAGAATGTAACGATAATGAGTGACCCAAAATCAACAAACCCAAACGATGAAACATACCTTAGAAGAAAATGTCGTGTCTGAAAATACATTAGATTGACAATTCTACAATTGAAACCTTAGTTGACCAGTGAGTGGGGGAATAAAAGATTGGTTCCCAGATAATTTTATGAAGAAGATATCAGTAAAAGATTTAAATAAGCATGTTGTCCAGAACTATCAAAAAATGCATATAGACAGTGTGAATGAATGTCTCTTTCTCCTGTGTATGAGAGGAAGTTTGGGTGAAGAGAGTTTTCAAATAATAGATGAAAATATTCTGTGAAAAAATAGCTGAACAAAGCAAAATATATGTTCAACGAGTGCCCATAAATTAAAACTAAAAATACTAATACAAAATAACTCAAATGAAATAAAAGAAACAATTAAGCTCATTATGATAAAAAGGTATATGCAAAAAATTCATGTTGGCTGAAAGTAATTGAAGAAAAAGTCAATTGGGAAAGACACCATTTGGACAACTCCAAAACCAAGGAAAAATAATATTCTAAAGAGATTCTATGGAGTTGGAGTGGTTTGGATACGGACACATTTTAGTCACTCAAACTTTCAATTTATTATGTGCATGTCAACCCAAAAACTCATAAAAATAAACATTAAGAAAAATTTTCCATATGAAAATGGGATAAAGTAAATTTTTCTCATATAAAAATTAAATTGAAAAATCCAATTAAGAGAAAATTAATGTGAAATCTTTATATGTCTTTCCACTTCTACCGAGAATTCATTTATTAATCAACTAACAATAATGAAAAGAGAATGTAAACATAAAACTAATTAAAAAATAGAAAGTAAAGCTAAACAATGCAAAGAAAAGACACTAGCCTATTTTACCTCCTATTCTATGCTAAAATAGATGAAAAATGAATTATGTAAAGTCATAATTCTAATGTAGCCATTCATGTAAACACATGTCTGCAAACATATGTTCAAAACAAAATATTAAAAACATAACTTGGAATAAAAACAAGGTAAAAATGGAAAAAAATGAACCATAATAAAATCTATTCACCATATTAAATATGTGACAATGATAATTCATGGGAACATTATAAGAATATGATTCCTTCGACCATGCTTCAATTATATGATAAAATATACTATTACTACCATATAATTGACACAATATAACCATCTTAAGAAAAAGAAAACATGTACAACATTTCAAGTACTTCAAATATTTAAGGATGTTTCAAGTACTTCAAATATTTAAGGTTAAGAGGAGCAACAATATGTTTTTTGGAATGGACTCAATTTATTTTATATAAGACCATCTAAGTCTCAATATAATAATAATAAATAAGAATTAAAGAAAGTATAAACTTCTCCATAGTAATATTTAGATTTAAAATGAATCAAAAACTGATATCTAGATTTAAAATGAATCAACAATAAAAAAAAATTGTGTACGTTCTATTTTTTATATAAATCATATTATCCAAAATTTATTTCAAGAATCTATCCCATCATAGATTGAACAAACATCTCATTAGTGTAGTATAGAAAAGCACTCCCACAAATCCATGTGTGTGACCACGATATGTGTACTACAGGTGGAACAATAAAGATTCTATAAGGCTGAAAAAGGGAACTCTCAATCCAGTTACAGCCCACCCCTCCAGAACCTTCTTTTTACACTATTGACTGAGGAATTAAATTCAAGAACATAAATGCTCAAATATCCTCTCCCCCTCACCCTGTTAAACATAATGTAACCTCAACAGTCTGACTGTACACTGCCAGTTGTACTGGACAGCTGTACTTTCTATTTTTGTCTTGCTTGAGCCTACTTAGCTCAACATTGTAATCACTTCTTAACTACTTCATACATTTCAATATACTATTCTATTCTTTTCTCTTTGCATTTCTCTTTGCTTCAAAATTTATCATGGTATCAGAGCTTCAACAGTAAGCCTCTTCACACAGTCCGGAGAGCAACACGATCCTCACAGCGTAGAGCTTCAAGGATCTCGAGAAGCATTTGACACAGCCTTTTCACAAAGCTTGGAGAGTTGTTCATCATACTCTCGAAAGATCCTCGCAGGAAACTTCCACGAGGAATAAGAGAGTGTAGAAGAAGAAACTGTAAAGATTATTGTACATTTTTCAAGAATCGACAAAGATTGACGAAGAAGAGTTGTAGGACCGAAGAACATTTAAAGAATTCAAAGAATCGCTCAAATTAGCTAAATATTCCTGCAGAAGGAAGAATCATTTAAATATTTAAGGAAAATCCCTTAAATCTGTCAAAGATTGTAGCAGAGAATGAAGAACTCGTGAAATTCTTTCAAATCTTTGAAAGATTCACAAATCTTTCTTCCACAGGAGCAAAGAACGCGTCTCAGGTTCAAAGAACAACCGTCGCAGCCGTAAGATTCATCCTGAGAACGGATCCAAAGCAGGAAATCAGTTCAGAAGGGACGAGGAGAGCGTGGAAAATGTAAAATAATTCCAGCCGTCAGATCTTGCGCAGAGGACCGATAGTCATTGGATCAGCAAGAAAGTGCACGAGGTTTAGTCCTCTGGAGCGCACAGGGGAAATTTTGACTTGAGAAGTCCCGACATCATCTGGACTGTCCATCAAGAAACACGTGGTGAGATCTTGGCATTTCGTGACTCGCAGGTGTAAAGGTCAGAAGACATGTCGTGAGAATTCATGAATCGTGAAATCACGAGTCACTCTGGACCATTGGATCAAGAAAGATCGTTAGCCGTCGATCTTCTCCCATCAAAAAATTGGGAATCGGGAGTTGGACAAGCAAAGGTGCTTGCACTCCAAAAACTTCGATACGCGATATCGTGAAATCCCGAGAGGACTTGTGAGTCGTCCATCTCAGAGGTCAGGTGGCAGCATATCCAAGTGTCATAAAATCGGCATATCGGCAATCGCGGTTTTGAAAGACCATCGCAACAAGAGTTCTAAACTCGCGAAATCGCGATTCACGATATAGCGATAAGATCTCAGCCGTTCATTTTTTCGGACACATGGAAAACATCGAAGAAACCGTCGGTGTTTCAGCAATTGCGGTTTCAAGTTGACAGAAAT
>SNQJ01S0013797.1:181582-200945 GCA_010110895.2 Picea sitchensis
TACACAGACAGTGATTTTGCAGGCATCCTAGATGATAGGAAAAGCACATCTAGACATGTTTTTCAACTGGGCACGAACCTGATCTCATGGGCATCAAAGAAGCAGCCAATTGTTCCAATATCTTCTGCAGAGGCAGAGTATGTCGCTGCTACCTCAGCTTCCTGTCAAGCTGTGTGGCTGAGAAGAATATTGAAAGATATGTCACATACAAAAAAGGATCCAACTCCTATATTCTGTGACAATACTTCAACAATTGCTCTATCCAAAAATCATGTGTTTCACAAGAAAAGAAAACACATTGACACTCGTTTTCACTTCATCCGCAAGCTAGTGAATAATGGTGATATTTTACTACAATTTTTTGGTTCTCAAGATCAGCTTGCTGATATCTTTACAAAGCCACTAGGAAAATCGGTTTTTGATTTTCAAAGACAACACTTAGGCATAATCAGTGCTGATGTTTGTAACTGTTGAGTTTAAGAGGGAGTGTTAAATATAATGTAACCTCAACAGGTTGACTGTACACTGCCAGCTGTTCTGGCCAGCTGTACTTTCTATTCGTGTTTTGCTTGAGCCTATTTAGCTCATCTATTTTCCTTTCCATAGTACTTCTTCATGATCTTCTTCATGTACTCATTTTGTACTCTTCTTCTTATATTCTAATATACTGTTTTCTATTCTATTCTTTCTCTCTGCATTTCTTGCTTCATAATTTATCAAATAGTTCAGCTAAAAATGAAAACGGTAAATAGCTCAGGTGAAAAATGGCCATCCTCAATTTTTGGCTACCCAATTTTCAAGAACTTGTTACCTACATTCTTGATTTTACCCATTTCTTTCTGGGCACATTGATGGTTATCAAGGCGTGGGAAAATTGATCTCTTGAAATCTTTTTTTAGCAGTATCCCAGTTTATTGGGCATTCATAGCTAAAATACCAAAGGGAATTTTACTCAAGAACAAAAAAGTGTGCTTCCAGTTTTTATGAGAAGGTAATTAAGAAAATAAAGGTATATGTTAGGTTAAATGGTCAAAATTGGTTGTTCCCAAGGACATGGGTGGATGGGAAATAAATAATTTGATTTTATTATGTCAATCCTTAGCATCAAAAAGTATATGTAGATTGATCCATAATGAAATGATTTGGCGAAGAGTAATGGTCACCAAATATATCCTAGGTTTGTCCTTCATATATTGGATTAGGATTTTGAGGAAGTCCATGCAAAATAACTTTATATGCTGGAAGGAAATGGTCAATGCTTTCTCGCTGATAGGAGATCATTTAGTCAGTAACATGGATAATAAAAAGTGAGTAAGGATTAGGGAAGACCCCTGGGTCATCTCTGGTGAAGGTTTCAAACTTCTTAATGAACTGGTGAACATATAGCATGATAATTGAATTTACTCTTTAAAAGATTCTTCGATAGTAGGTTCATATCAAGTAGGCCGAAGCGATTGGAGGTCAAATAATTTCATAGAGATCAAAGGCGAGAACAAAATCTTATGGGAGGAATATCTAACATTCTTAAGGTCAAATTTTATTTCTTTATAGGGACAAAGATGATTCCCTTTTCTACACAGGTATTGAAAAAAGAGGTAGTTACATAGAAAAAATGGGATATCATTTGTTGGGAGAGGAATGTTTTAGTGGAGAAAGGAAATGGTGGTGGAAGTTTATTTGCACTCAAAAGGTCCAAATCAAATAAAAAATCCTTCTTTAGCTGGAAAATAATATGATATCATGGGATAGTGGTATAAAAAAAAGTGTGGGACCTTGTTAATGAAATCAAAATTAAAAGGATACATCCTAGAGAGGATCTATAAATCTGGATAAAATAGTGGAAGGAGGATGTCAAAGCAGATAGATTCATTTCATTATTTTTCTATTTTTCTATTTCTTGTGGTGGTTCGAAGATTCTGCAATTTTTCAAGAAAATTATATTCCATGCGAGGTTGTGGAAAGTTTGACAGTTAAGCTAGTAGGATAATTTAAAGAGCAAGTAAAGTTGAAATAGTTTAAATTATTCTTCATGCCTCAGTTGATAGAGAGTGTACCCGGGGGCTTCTGCAACAAGGCCAATCAGGGACACTATTAAATATAATGGAACCTCAACAGTCTAACTGTACACTGCCAGCTGTCCTGGACAGTTGTACTATCATTTCTTGATTTGCTTGAGTTTATTTAGCTCAGTCAGTTTCCCTTTTCATCAGTGATCTTTTACTTGCATTCTGTACTCTTTCGCTTACATTCCTAATATATTGAATTCTATTTCTGCTCTGCTCTTTCTCTGTATTCATTGCTTCACATGTTTTCATGGTATCAGAGAATCAACAGTAAGCCTCTTCACACAGTCTAGAGAGAAACCCGATCCAAAGAAGAACAACGCTTACACTGTGAACGAAAGCATAGAACGTGAGACTCTTCACAAAGCCTGGAGAGAAATCCGTAGTCCGTCATCCGCTCAAAAGATTGTAGTAGAAAGCACAAACGAGGAAGAAGAGAGCAATACGCTCAAAATATTAAGGAGTAAGAGATGCAGAAGGAAGAAACATTTGAAGAATTCAAAGAAATTCTTTCAAAATTTGTGAAAGATAGCTGCAGAAGGCAAAAACGTTTAAAGATCTTGCAAAATTCTTTAAAATTCGTGAAAAATCACTGCAGAAGGCAGAAACGTTTAAAGAATTCAAAAATTCTCACAAACTCATGAAAGTTTGTTGCAGAGGGAAGAAAGATTTAAAGAATTCATGAAAGTCTTTCAAATTCGTGAAAGATTCACGAATTTCCTGATTTGGGAGAAACTCTTTGCAAGAACAACAAAGAACACACTAAAGCAGCAAAGGACAAGAAGACGCAGTCGTAAGATCGGTCCTGTTAACAGATCTGAGGCGTTAATCAAGTTTAGAAAGGACGAGGAGCACACAGAAAAGGTAAAATATTTCTAGCCATCAGATTTAGCGCAGAGGACCGATAGCTGTCGGATCCGGGAGAAAGTGCATGAGGTTTAGTCCTTTGGAGTGCACAGGAGAAAAGATGACTTGCGAATTCATGAAATCCTGAAATCGTTGGGACCGTCCATCAAGGATGACACATGGCGAGATCTCGGCATTTCACTGACTCACATGGAGTAAAGGTCAGAGAACACTATGGTGAGAATTCGTGAATCGCAAAATCACGACCCAATCTGAACCGTTGGATTGAGAAAGATCATGCATCGTCGATCTGATGCTATTGCGAAATCAGAAATCGGGAGATGGACGAGCAGAGGAGACTGCACTCCATACCTCGATACATGAAATCCTGAAATCACGAAATCACTCCAACCGTTGGATCTGGAGTGACAGGTGGCGAAGATCCGGAATCCATTGGTGTTTTTTTTTGGTACTGGGAGAACGAAGGTGAATACTGGGGAAAGAAGATTTTGTGAGAGAATCAGGACCATCCATCTCAGAGGAAAAGTGGCAGTACATCCAAGCGCCATCAAAATTTTGGCATTTTGGAGTTTGGGGTTTGGAGAACATTGTGACGAGACTTCAAGAGTTGTGAAATACTGATTCGTGAAATCCTGAAAGGATCTGGACTGTCGATGCAAGTTCCCTCGCGATTTTGGCTACTGGGAAATCAGAGGTGAGAGTCTCATGAACTCGCAATACGCTAAATTCCAAAATAATCTGAGTCGTTGATCGAGTATAGATTTGGACTGTTAGATCTTCGGTCGTGGAGGATCGTAGATCATTGATATGGTGTTGCCACAATTTTATACATATCCAAGTCACATGTCTTTATGATCAAATATGTGCCAAGGCGTGGTACAAATAAGAAGGTACAGATACCATCCCTATAGGCCTTATTATTCCATGTGGATATGTTGAAGCTGAGGAAGCTATTGGTTTTCATAGATTCACAAGTAGTGGTTGATTGGATAAACGAGTCCTCTACTTTCCAGGTTGAGAATCCATGCCCTCTAATGAGACAGGTTTGTTCTCTCATTTCCAATTTGGAGTGGTTTTCCAGTAAACATATCCTTCATGAATGAAATGAAGAGGATGATCTCTTATCTAAGGAGGCTCTGACAGTAGAGGAAGGTGAGTGCATCCTAGAGGAATTCTATGACAATCATTTTCATGATGAAATGAACTTTCGACTATAATTCAGTGCAATCCCTTCTTTCTTGAATCAAGTTGGGATACGCATTCTCTTTCTTTTTCTAAATGTAACATAAGAAATGACTGATAAGAAATGGTATAGCTATGATAGGAGAATTGGTATATTTTTTTTTGGATAGAAAAACATAGTTTTGGAAAGTGAATTTAAAGTTATATTGACAATCCTCACAAGATGATAATATGTGTATTCTTTCTTGATGGAATATAAAGGTTTTTTAATTCTCTAATATATATATATATAAACGAGATATATATTATGTCATTTCTCACTTATAAATAATTGATTGGAAAATGTCTTATAATGGTATTTAGAATCTTTACAAGTTCATAGTATAAATTACTTACACTCTAACCAGCAGAACATATTATACTTCCAATCATTTTCAAGTAGAAAAACTTGGATTTAATTCAAAGTGATTGAATAGATATAAAGATCGGAACATTATTCATGATCTTGCGGAACTTGTGCAAAGTTGATAAATTTCATTGCACAACTTTATGAAACCTAGTACATGTTTAGGACTTGATTTAGACACCCATATGAAATCATGTACAAGTTGACTGAACCTATTGTTTATCTCTCGCAACATTATGAATATTGAACATACTTTTCATATATTTCGATCATAACATATTAATGAGGAATGGATATGCTTGGGCCTTATCATGCACATGTCCACTTTCATTGATGTCTAGCATAAATTGCGGATGGATGATTTATATGAATTTTAAGTCTCTTCATGTCTCCGCACTCTTAACACTTCCCAAGACAGATCACAATCAAAGATTAATTACAGAGATCTTAACATGGATTTAGAAAGCCACTCCAAAGCCTCCACAATGTATAGAAGTGGTTTTTCTTGTTTTTTGTGATCGGGTGACTTTATAATAAACATTAAAACAAAGTCATGATGAAGTCTTGAATTGGCATAAACTATAGTTTGGGTTTAATCATATGGGAAAGCAAGAGATTAAATATGACTAAGAATATGAGATGTGAGTTTAGTGTGTATGTTGAGGTTAAGATCTATTTTTTAATTTCAAGTTGCATCTATGTGTATGTTAAAGGCTTGACATCCAAGTCAATTGATCTAAAAATGAAGAAGACTTGTATTCTTGAAAATATTTGCAAGTTAAATTTTATGTGATTAAAATGAAAATGGATCAACTTTGCAACACAACTTTAATAGGATTTACTCATTCAAGATGCATATAAATAGCAGCAAAATCAGTGAACAAAAAACACATAACACAACAAATGATAAAGGAGTTCACCCCTCTCTTGGGCTACATCTCTTGGTCCAGCTTCCAATGGAACATTTGTATTATTTTCTCAAAGTTCTCAAAAATGTTCTTTACAATGCTCAAAATGCCAAATAGTCTACTCCAATGGCTTCAAAACGTTCAAAAACCCCTAGATGGGATTTTTTGGCACCTCGTTTGGCCAAAAATTGAAGAAGATAGGATTCCTAGAAGTCGCCCCTTCAAGCTTGTTGTCTCTGCATCTACAAAACACACCCTTTTTGGCTCAACCTAGCCCACACGCATATTTAAGCATCAAAACTTGGCACTGGGTGCAACCGCACGACTGGTACAAACTGTCGCACGGTTACACGCTAGCCATTAACCGTCTAAGGCCCATGGGCATTTGAAGCGCCATACGACCGTGCAAATATAATTAAAGGGCCAAAGTTCAAACGGTTATAAACATAGACGCGCCTGTGGTCACATTGCATACCATGCGACCGACGGTTCAAACGAAAGGGCTATACAATAGAGCACGCACATAGTATGTGGTCACATCGCATACCATGCGACCGTGGTTCAAATGAAAGGGCTATACAATAGAGCGTGCACATAGTATGTGGTCACATTGCATACCATGTGACCGTGGTTCAAATGAAAGGGCTATACATAGAGCGTGCATATAGTATGTGGTCACATCGTATATACACGGGACCAAGGGTCGGGGCTAAGCCCCGGCCTGGTCCGCGCCCACCATATAATACATTTCAACACAAATATTTTATGCGTCATTTATATTACAAGGCACATGTGGTGGCCCTTTAGTCGGAAGCCCTTCCCAAGTCTCTTCCCCTGCCCCGAAGGTCGTGGGGTCGAGTCCTGCTGAATGCATAAATTTTAAACCAATATGAGTGTGACATGTGGCGACCATTGATTGGGCCATGTGTCACCATCTCGTTCATTGCAAACATGCCACGTAAGATTCCAACTGTCCACACATCTGCCTACCACGTGTCATACGGCCTGCCAAGTCAGCGTCCGTACAGACTGTACGGACTGTACAGTCAACACCCCTTTTTTTTGCATGTTTGTCATTTTGAACATAACGTGATATCTCTCGCTCCCGACGTCTGTTTGAACCCAAACAAGTTGTGTTGGGTTCATAACGAGGAGGCCTACACTCCCATTCGATTTGAAGTGATTCCAAGAACTTTGAATTTTGAGCAAAATTTGATCCCCTAGATCACACCTCCCCATTGAAAAGCTTTTGGACCTCCAAAAGACTATTTTCAATCTATCTGAAGATGAGGGTATAGCTCCCTCACCTTTCCAACCTCAATCCACTTGGATTTGCTTGGATTTGTACCTTTAAGACCAACTCGAAGATACTCCACGTTTCCTCGTTTTGAAGTTCACATTCTTCTATCAAGGATGGTGTCTTCATGCAGTTATGTAAGATATTCTAGGGAAAAATCATCTATAGAAGGAATCTGAACATGCTCTCCTTGATCATCAATCAAAGGAGGCTCATACAATTTCGAATTCTCAACATTAACAACTGCATACATTTGCATATAAGGAGGCAAATCTAAACGAAAAGCATTGTTACCAATCTTGTTGATAATATTGAAAGGACCATATTGAATCGGTTTCAATTTTTTACCTTCTCCTTTAAGCCTCTCCTTACTGATGTAAATCCAAACTTCATTTCCAACTTGGAAACTATCATCAACACGATGCTTGTCATGTCTCGTCTTGTACTTGGCTTGGCTCTTTTCCAACTGCTCTTGCACCATTTGATGTATCGACTGAATTTGTTCATTGAACTTTTCTGCCCTATCAATGTCATATTGACCATCAATAGCAATATCTTTCCCAAAGATAAAATATAAAGGAGATTTGGGCAAATAGCCAAAACATGCTTCAAATGGCGATGTTTGAGTTGAAGAGTGCTTAGCTCGATTGTAAGCATGCTGAATGTAGTGTAAATGCTCATCCCAAAGTTTAAGATGCTTGCTGCAATAAGCACGAAGAAGATGCACCACTGTTCGATTCACCACTTCTATCTGACCATCTGTTTGCAAATGAAAAGTTGTGCTCTTTTTCAGTTTGGTGTCCATAAGTGCCCATAAACTCGACCAAAAACTTCCAACAAATCGAGAATCCCGATCAGAAATAATGGATTTAGGCAATCCAAAATGCACCCAAACATTTTGAAAGAACATTTGTGTTGTTTGTTCATCTGTAACCTGCTTCATACAAGGCATCAAAATACACATTTTTGCTAAATCGATCAACCACAACATAAAGATAATCATGATTTCGTCTAGACATAGGTAGACCTCCTACAGAGTCCATACAAATACTTTTCCAAGGACGAGAAGGAACCAGAAGTGGAGTATACAAATCCAACTTTCGATTACTAGGTTTACTTGTGGCACATAATGAACATCCTCGAACATATCTTGAAACACTTTCATTCATTTTAGGCCAGTAGCAGTATCTTTGCAAATTAGCCACTGTCTTGCCTACACCAAAATGACCAGCATAGCCACCGCCTTGCCTACACCAAATGACCAAGAATAAGAGAAGAATGGGCTTCTCTTATAATGTTGATCTCTTTCCCCATGGAATACATAGCTTGCCAAGATGATACAAAATATTATCATGCACATGGTAGTCCAATTCCTCAACATGGTTAGAATGACACAAAGCTCATATATCTCATATAAAATCAAAGATCCAAAGCATATTGCTCAACAAAAATCTCATGCATGATAGGATTATTCTTAAGAATAACCTGGGGTTCACAATAGTCTTTGAAAGCATATCAACAAATTTATAACAAATTTCTCCTTCTTATACCTCGGGATGACCGGGTGGAATCATGAAGAAAACCCATCCATTCAGTGTCAGTTTGTTGTAGTTTTGTTTGTGATTGTAAATATTGCTGTGGTTGATGATCGGTGTGTGAATAATGTTTTCTTTTCTCAACAAATAATGTTTCCATTTTTTCACACTCCTTTGTACCAATGCATACAATTCTATCTAGTAGTTAATCACCTATAATTCATTAAAAGCTTCGTATCGAAACAAATGGGTTACCATGTCAGAAAGGTAAAACCGCCCCATTGCATAATTGCTTGCATCCTGCTGGGATTTCAAAGGTTGTCTTAAATTTGTAAGTGCAAGAACCGGTGTTGAACTGACCTTTTCTTTCAAAGTATCCAAAGTCTTTTGTTGCTTGCCTCCCATTGAAAAACTTGCTTGACACTTGTCAATGTATGTAATGGAGTCAAGAATGGAAGAAAAGCTCAATAAACTTTCTCCAATATTGGGCTGCTCTCAAAACTTCGCTTATCTACTTACCTCTGTCACATTGCTAGGCTTGGGCCATTCCAATATGAATTTGACCTTGAGGGATCACTTACTCAATTTCACCAACAATATGCCCTAAGTAAATAAGTGAAGCCTTTTCCTAATTCACATTTGGACATCTTCAAAACAACTTCTTTTCATTTCTCAAAACATCCAAAAACTTGTTTCACATGTTTAACATGCTCTTCAATGAGATTTGATAAAGATCAAAATATCATCCATGGTGACACAACACAATCATCAAGAAAGGTCTTAAGACATCATTCATAACTTACATGAAAGTATGTGTATTGTAAAGTCCAAAAGGAATTACCATCCATTCAAGCAAACATTCTTTGCTTAGTTTTGAAAGTTGTCTTCCATGTCTCCCTCGTTAACCTGGACCGATGATATCCTCTTCAAATCTAATCCTAATAAAATATTTAGCATCTTCATCTGATCAAGCAAATCATCTATTCTAGGAAGTCGATAATGATTCTTATCAATTTTGTTCAAAGCCCCAAAATCAACACACATATGCTATGTACCATCTTTTCTTTGGCACTAGCAATTTGAGATCCACATGGCTATGAGCTTTGGTACAATAACCCCTTTGTCGAAAAAACTCTTGGATTTGTTTTTACCTCAATATTTTCCATGATCCTACATTCTCGCACATGCTCAATGTGTTTGGAAGTGGACAACCTTGTTGTAATTGAATTTCATGTTGATACCCCTTTTTGGAGGTAATCCCTTTTGTTCTTTAAAAATTTCATCATATTGATTAACAACCTCATATAGATCAAATTTCAACTTTTGTATCACAACCTTCAAATACTTCGTCAATATCATCTTTGGGTTTAACTATTAAGAGAACAAAATTTCTTGCTAGCATGACTAATAATCTCTTTCATTTGTCCCCAAGCATTTACAAGTGATAACTCCATCTTCTTTGTATGGGCTCTAACAATGTACTCTCAACTCCATTCTAAACAAATGATACTTATTCTCATGACGATGAAAATAGCTTTCCTATCTATAAATACGGACTTCCCAACACAATAACACTGATATCTAAAGGAATAACATCAAACTCTACCATCAACAAATAAAAGGATAGCAAAACCCAAGTTTACACCTCTTTGTCACTTTGTAAAATTAGCATTATCACATCCAAACTGCTGGTATGGCTTAGTATGTGGAATTGTTTTCAACTTTAACTTCTTAATAGTTTCTTCAGATATAGCAGGTTTGCTTGAGATCCGTGATTGCCAGAGTATCTAGTTTTACTATGCTTTGAAAACAACTCCCCATAAGGAAAGAGTTTGATTCTCTCTTTTTCTTTTCGAGATACATTGAGATTATCGTTACTTGAAGAACTAGTACTCCAATAGAACCACCTTGATAACCCATGTTTGTGATCTTTGTTTCATCACCGAATCAGAAACTCAAATCTTGTTGTATGGTTGCAACAGTTTTTTGACTTCCCTTTGCCGTTGTTACTAAACTTTTTGGGTCTTCTTTCGTGATGAAGTTTCCAACAATGGTCTAATATGGCTATCTTTTTGAACAATGTTTGCTGTGAATTTTTTCTCCCTCTTTCTTTAACAACAACATTCTTTTTGCCATTGCCCCTTGAACTTCCTCTTTCCTTTGTCTCCATGGCTGTGCTAGTTTTGTTACCCCTCATGAGTTTCTTATTCATTCCTCTGCTTCAAATGAGTGGTCTGAACACAAATTTCATCTAGATTCAAAGGATTAAAAACATATACCAACTTAATGAGAATTGTGACCTCAAACGAGAACTTTGGCCCAAAATACCCATATTTTTTCATCAAAAACATGAAAATCAACTCCCCAAATCAAAAAGTGGTGCCAAGAGTACCACTTTTTGATTTGGGTCAAAATTACAACATTTTCAAACATGACTTTTAAAACTCATACAATGACTCATAAAAAAACCTTCAAATCTAATAATTCTAAATAAAAAAAAATGATGTTACGCTTTTTTTTTTTTTTCCAAAACGTTAAATTTATAGATATTTTGAAATAATATTTTAGTAGTCAGTACCATTAAAACCAAAACCCCAAAATCAACCATCAAATTGAAATGTACTGTTACCGTAGAACCCATTTTAAATTTGGGTATTAAAATGACATTTTTTTAAAGTGGTAATCAAAATTATTGTTATGGCAAACAAAATCATCAAATCAACCCTAAAATACTTACTTTTAAAATCTTAGTTTATCACTCCAAACACACCATAATACATAATACTCATGAAAACAATACATTTTAAAATATATAATCAAAACCCAAATTTGAAAAACAAAAAATGGATAAAACCAAACTAAAAAATTAAAAATTAAAATTTTTTCCAAAAAAAAAAAAAAAAAAAAAAAAAAAAAAAAAAAAAAAAAAAATCAATAATTAATATATATATATATATATATATATATATATATATATATATATATATTTGTTTTTTTTTAAATAGTCAAAATCCATTTAAACTTTAAAAAATGTGAAAAAATAAAATAAATAAATACGAAAATCATGTAAAATTTCAAAAAATCTAAAATAAAATCTAAAATAAAAAATATTAACAAAACATTAAAATTCAAAAATTAAAAATTAATTGCAAAATTAAAAAAAAAAAACATTATATCTATAAAACTATTATATATAGTTATATATTATATAATATATAACTATATTATATTATATATTATATTGATATAAAAAACTAAAAAGAATTTTTTTAATTTTTTAATTTTTCAATTTGAAATTGTAAAACAAATATATTTTAAATTTATCTGATATGACTAGATATTAATTAATATAATATTTATTATTATTTTATAAAAATATTATGTTGATATCAATATTATTAATAAAAAGAACAAAAGCATTTTTATCATCTTTTTAATTTTCCTATTTTAAATTGTAAAAACCTTTCAATTTCTCAAAATTTTAAATGTAAAATAATTTTTCTTAATAAAATATAGAAATTGGGTTTGACCTTATTAATATTATATATAAATCAGGTTTGAGTTTTTTTAATTTATTTAAAAATTATATTATTTTTTTAACTTTTTCATTTTTTAAATAATATATATATGATGTATAATTTTTTTAATATTTTTATTTAAAATTTATATTATTTTTTTAAAATTATTTTCCGAAATAGACATAATTGATGTATTGATGACATTTTTATGACAAATAAGAACACATACTATATATGTTTATAATGATGTACTATATATATATATATATATGTTTATAATGACAAATAAGAAATCTAGTATATTATATAACAAAGAAAACGAACTCTTCACAGTTGAGCACAGCAACCAGGCAAGTGCAGCCATGATGCCTGCATCTTCAGCCACAAGGAAGTATGGGCCGTGTCCCATGGCTACCATGGGATCCGCCTTTGCTCGCTGGGTCACATGCCCCTGACGCCTCACTAATAATGCTAATCAATTTAAACCATTAAAAATAATAAATTAAATATAAAAATAAAATAATATTTTATGTTCAATATTATTATATTATTAATTTTTTTTAATTTTAAAAAAAAAAAAAAAAAAAAAAAAAAAAAATTTTTTTTTTCACAATTTTATGTTTTTTGCTTTTGTTTTTTAATTTATTTTTTAAATTTTGCATTAAATTTATTAATTTAGGTGTTTTTAGTTTGTTTTTTATATATATATTTTGTTTTTATTGTTTTTTTTCACTTTTAAAAGTTTTTTGACTATAATTGTTTTTTTTTTTAATTTTCATTTAATCTTAATTTATATATTTTTTGGTTTTTTTGTTTTTTCCATTTTATTTTTTAAGATTTTCTTATTGGCAATTATATATATAATTTTTTTTTTAATTTCAATTCTTTTTGTTTTTCTTAGTTTTTTTTTTGCTTAATTTATCAAAAAAATCAATTATATTTTTCCTAAAGTGTTTGAAAAATAATTTATTTAACTACAAATGATTTTCATCATTAAAAGCAAGCAAAAAATGTGTTAGAAATTATATTTTCCATTATATTTAAAAAAGTGTGGAACCATAAATTAATTAAGGACATTAAAAATCTTATTTTCAAAAATGCAAATGGTAAAAATATTTTAAGATTTGAAAGAAGCATGAAAATGACTAAAACATTGTTGATAAAATAAAAAAATAATAAAGTAACAATAAATTGGAAATAAATGAAAAACAAGTATTTAAAAAAAAAAATTGGAAATCCATATGTATGAAAAATTTAAAATATCAAAAACCACCTAAAATAAAAGGTGCTACCAAGAGTAACCATTTTTAAAACGTGGTAAAACTTCACCCAAAAAAAATCAAGAACTTTGTAGAGTTCTTGCTAAGTTGGTAACTATGTTTTAAACATGAGTATAGTATGTCTCAAATAACTATGTCAAGCTCCAATGTATTTTGAGTAAAGTTTCTTGAGAAGACAAATCCAATTCCCAAAACCAAATCTCTTCTCCTAAATTCTTGAGTAAATTCAACATTCTATCATTTAGCTTTGTCTAAAATTTTGCCAATCCATAGTAGCCTTTGCATATATGTCGATGGGTAAAATTGTCTTTAATTGCAACAATAAAATCATTCAAGAGGTTAAAATTTTACCATGTTTCTTCATGTCCTCCCTGAGTCTTGGATTCCCACCAAATGAGTGCTACACTATCCAATCATAAAGCGCTAAGTTGAATCTTAGTTTCATCATCTTGAATTTTTGTATCCTACAATACACTCAATCTGAATTTTAATCCAATTATCTAATTTCTCAACATTAACTCTCCATTGTACATTGGCAATCCAATTCTAATATCAAGCTTTAATGAAGGAATTTCAGGAAGGAGTTATTGTTCACGTCCCTTTGGATAATTTCGAAGAGGTCTTGAATTGGTAGGAAGAAGAAGAAGAAGAAGATGGAGGAGAGGTGGTGGAGAAGGCACCATTCCCTCCATTTCCATTTGGAGTTTTATCACCACCTGCCTCTTATGCCTTGAAGGTTGGAGCTTCCACCTTGCAACCTTGTATTCCTTTACATCAATATCTTCATCATCTCTCTCATTTCCATGACAGCCTTTACGAGATCTTCATCTTCTGCGCAGGAACATGTTCATGACTCTTCATGAGCCATACTTGAAGAATGCCTTGAAACTTTGGCGGTGATGATATCTTTCCTCCTTGAAGGATGAGAACTTGGCTCTACAAGTTGACCTTTTCCTCTTGTGAGTTTCAAACTTTTGAGCATCAGAAAACAAACACTGCAAATAATCAAGTCTTCAAAAACCTATTCTCCTCGATCTCTGATACCAACTTGATCTAAAAATGAAGAAGACTTGCATTCTTGAAAATATTTGCAAGTTAAATTTTATGTGATTAAAATGCAAATGGATCAACTTTGCAACACAACTTTAATAGGATTTACTCATTCAAGATGCATATAAACAACAACAAAATCAGTGAACAAAAAACACATAACACAACAAATGATAAAGGAGTTCACTCCTCTCTTGGGCTACATCTCTTGGTCCAGCTTCCAATGGATCATTTGTATTTTTTGCTCAAAGTGCTAAAAAATGTTCTTTACAATGCTCAAAATTCCAAATAGACTGCTCGAAAGGCTTCAGAACGTCCAAAAACCCCTAGCTGGGCTTTTTCGGCACCTCATTTGGCCAAAAATTGAAGAAGATAGGCTTCCTGGAAGTCCCCCCTTCAAGATTGTTGTCTCTGCATCTACAAAATGCACCCTTGTTGGCTCAACCTAACCCACACGCATATTTAAGCGTAAAAACTTGGCACCGGGCACAATCGCACGACTGGTACAAATTGTTGCACGGTTATGCGCTAGCCCTTAACCATCTAAGGCCCATGGGCATGTGAAGCACCATACGACCGCGTGAATATAATTAAAGGGCCAAAGTTCAAATGGTTATAAACATATATGCACCCGTGGTCACATTGCATACCATGCGACTGCGGTTCAAATGAAAGAGATATACATAGAGCGCGCATATAGTATGTGGTCAGATCGTATATACGTGGGACCAGGGGGCGAGGCCGGTCCGTGCCCACCATATAATACATTTCAACACAAATATTTTATGCATCGTTTATATTACAAGGCACATGTGGTGGCACGCCGATCGATGGCCCTTCCCAAGTCTCTTCCCATGCCCCGGAGGTCACAGGGTCGAGTCCTGCTGAATGCATAAATTTAAAACCAATATGAGTGTGACACATGGCAGCCATTGATTGGGCCACGTGTCACCATCCCGTTCATTGAAAACATGCCACATAATATGCCAAATGTCCACACATCTACCTGCCATGTGTCGTACGACCTGTCAAGTCAGCGTCCATACGGACTGTATGGACTATACAGTCAACACCCCTTTTTTTTTTTTTTTCATTTTGAACAGAAGGCGATATCTCTCGCTCCCGACGTCTGTTTGAACCCAAACGAGTTGCGTTGGGTTAATAACGATGAGTCCTATGCTCCCATTTGATTTGAAGTGGCACTTTGAATTTTGAGCAAAATTTGATCCCCTAGATCGTCAATGAAATAATAATGGATAGTAAGATATATGGGTAATTATGAGATATGATTAAATTACAATATAACATGTTTACGAAAATATTTTTAGGCACCATCTTATTATGCCTTTCCTCTAAATCCATTTGGTCAGCAATTTTTATTTTTTTTCTTATTTTTGTCTCATGCTTATTCATGAATTAACTTTATTTCACATAAATTTGAATTTATTCTATTTTTTCTAATTCTTATATTCACGTTGCATTGTTGGAAACACCATTGTCCTGGGGTGACATGGGGAAGGAAACAACCTTAGAGAATTCCACAGATCCTGCAAAGGAAGAGCTTACTGATGAAGAAATTTATTCTTCCACCAACCTAGTCCAAACAATAAGGATGCTTATAAGAAAATCAAACATCGAACTCGCGTCTTTGATTTAGGTTTGTCCATGGACACAAGAGATAAAGGAAACAATTAAAGCATTGATGGAAAAAATTAATTGCTATAGGGAAATCAAGATCTTTAATTTTGCCATTTATTTATTTTTAATTTTAATTTTTATTCTCTTACAAGTCCTTTATAAAAAACTCTTTATTTTTACAGGATTTTAATCCCCATGATGTGCCTATAGAGGTCGGTGTTGGTGCCAACATCGTTGCTACACCAACACAACATCATATGGGTACACCAACCAGAGTCAATGTCAATGCCAGTACTACGCCAATCACTCAAACTAGTACACCCCCCAGGGTTCATGTCAGTACTACACCTGACCTAGACTAGCACATGCCAAAATGTGCATGAGATGATGCAGATGCGGAACATGGATTTGCACATTTTGAAGCATGTTTTCTTGGATCTTCCCATGTCACTAGCATAGGAACACTACCGGTTACCTTTTTGGTAAATGATGAGCTCATCCTTATGAAAATAGAAAAGCTTCTAGGTATTTAATATGTGCTTTAATTATCATGTACAATCTAATCAAAATTTACGTATAATGTGCGATTATTTTAAAATAATGATAATATCATTTTGCAGGAAATGATACATTTTATAAACACATGAATGACTTGATCTTGGATATATTTGGGCCCACCATACATACAAGGTGGAATTCCCAAAGTTCCAAGTTAAAATATGAACTCATTAATAAGTTGGTTGGCTCATTCGGTGAGGGCTCCTTCAACAAATCGAGAGTCTCCTCAAAAGTAGGTTCATATTTAAAATATCTGTGGGACCAATACATGGTTCATTTGTAAAAGAACCCTTAGTATGAGCATCACCCAATGATTTTGGAGATGGAATGTAAGGCCATACAATAATATGCAAAGGAGAGGATGCTCTGAAAGGAATGAAAGACAACACCCAACTCAGGAAGGTATGAAACACTTATAATAGTGTAATTATGATGCTTTATCGTCATTGCAACATCTAATTATGTATTTGAAATTTTTTAATATAGGCTCCTAGACATATCCAAAGCCACCAAGGCCAACATAGAAAAACATGGACATCAATAACTTGGCCTGGGTGGTTACTCGAAACTAGCCATATGAATTGTAAGTATAAAGAATTCAATTGCATCTAAATAATATATTGTTAACAATTTTAATTTCATTGCACAAAAGATGAAAAAATCATATTCTTATGTAGATTTGCAAGAATTGAAGTTCAAAGAAGCTCCAATACAGGAATACCTCAAGCTTAGTTTCAAGCACGGATTTCAAGTCGTGGTTGAACACAAAAAAATATTTAAGGGAAACACAACCTTCCGACACTTAAACCGACACAGAGGTAAAAAAACATCAATGAATATTTTTTATACTTTATTACTTGTACAATCTATTGATTATTATTTTTGGCCATAAAGTATTTTTTTTTTTTTTTTTTAACTAGGAAACCAACGAAGAAAAAAGTGTCCCCACTAGCGGAACATAGCCTAATGATGGTAGAGTGCCACCCAATGAAGGTGGTGTGCAACTCGGTACTGGAGGTATTTCATGTGCTATATAAATGTAGTATGGATTACAATTATAAATATTTAATTGCAAATGGTGTATTAATTATAACATTTCCTATTTTAACTCCAAAGCATCTAGAGGATGAGACTAGACAAGAAGAGGAACATATGGATGCATAGGAAACTACTTCGCTTTCCTCCGCTACTCAAGAAGGTAACAAACACCATAATGCTCTTTTTTTTAATGAAATGTTTGTAATAATAATAACAAAAAATATTAATTTAACATTTCTTTCTTATTTCATATGATGATCTTTGCCCCCCCTTGCAGCAACCTCGATGTCATGAGTACACGACCATTTCATCAATAAGACATGCAGGCCAAAACAACTAAATGGGAAGAAGGAACGGATGAACTCCTTTCTGAATTCATTTCAAACAAAAAGAAACCAAAAAATAAATGATTGTACTAGTTATATAATTAGAAACATCATGTACCATATTGTGAAAACATATTTTTGATGATAAAATTTATTAAGATAAAGTATTTTGTGTCTATGATTAATTAATGAATGAATGAGTTAATGAATGCAATATGTTAATGAATGATTTCTATATGCTTCTTTGTGCACAAAACCACATATATTTATTTATGAATTTGTTATTTTGCTAGTGTCTATGCATGATTCTTAATGTGTTTCTTTCAACTATTTTCTAGTTGATAGGTTGGGGGTTATCGGACTAATCGGTAAGTGCAGACACAAACAGATCTCCCTAACTTCCACAGGAAACTAGAACAAAACAAGACATAATACATACTTCTCCTTAAACTTCATTGTCATACAAACTAGTTTATAAAGATACAAGTGGCATACCTTTTAAACGACGTTTGATCGTCGTTAGTTTCATCCTTGTAGCTCCTTCTTTGATTTTGCGGAATGATAAGCCTCTCTAAGAATCACAAACCAAAAAAAAGGGAAAACAAAGATATATATATTCCAATCAATTCTATGTATAAGATAAAGGAGTTATATAATAAAAGCTAAGATACTTTTATAGGGAAGAGATGTATTATTGCATTATATTAAATGGAAAGTGGAGAATACAACCCATGCCTTGATGTTGCAAGGTACGCTTTCAATGGATTTTTGCTCCAACACACACACCTTTTCTCCAATGCCTTGAATGAAGAAGATCCACAATCTGACTTGGAGAACTAAACCAAAGCTCTCAAGCATAATCTGTAGTAGAACTCTACATGCAAATCTTAGCCTATTCAACCTTAGCTTTTTACATCAGAGATCCCTATTTATATAGTGTGAAAGAGATATGGATGAGGGGATTATGATGATCCCACTAAATCATAGAAGCGAGTAGGATCTAAACTGATCGGAGGCCACCTCATCTTCTAGAAGATTTTTATCTATAACATTCGTGAATTTTGACTTTTCCTTTGCTTTAAGCATCGTCTCACCCTATGCACAAGTAGCATGAGACGACATCGTTGTCTAGTTTTAGGGCAGAGTGTGATGATCAAGCATCGTCGCACCCTGTGAATATAGAAGGGTTAGACAACCTTCCTTGTTATGGTTATTGAAAGGGGAAAAACAAACCACTTTCCTCATGGAGAAAGTCTCTATTAATATTTTTAGGGAACATGAACACATTTTGTCAGTCGATCACTAAGGTGACCAAAATAATGTGTAAAAAAATTCCCCCAAAGTATGTTGGAACTCGTGAAAACTGAAATACTTTGTAGAATGTGTGTGTCGAAAACAAGGAGCACATCAATCGAGAACCCACATACTGTTAGAAAAACAGGACCGTGGAGCAATAAAATAAAACAAATGCGAAAACAAAACACAGAAGATACACAATACAATAGAGACACAGATTTACGTGGTTCACCCAGTGTGGGCTACATCCACCAGAGAAATTGTCAGGTCCTTCCTTTATTATTATCCAACATATGAAGGGATACAACCTACAACAAACTGGTTGTAACTTCCTCTTCTTTCTCTCACAGTCTCCTATCTCAGAATACAATATTCACCATCAACCATAGCCACAATACATT
>SNQJ01S0013797.1:209004-231838 GCA_010110895.2 Picea sitchensis
AAACAAAACAACATTTCAGACAAGATATGGACATTATGAGTTTGTAGTCATACCTTTTGGACTCACTAATGCCCCAACCACGTTTATGTTCCTAATGAACAGTATTTTCGGTGAGTACTTGGAAATGTTCATGGTAGCATTCATCGACGATATCCTAGCCTATTCAAAGATGGAGGAGGAACATGAGGAACACTTAAGAACCATGCTACAAACATTAAGGGGGCACAAACTGTACACCAATTTTGACAAGTGTGACTTCTATCAAGAAAAAATACAATATCTGGGACATGTAATTTTAGCAGAGGGAATTTCTGTAGACATAGAAAAGACAAAAGACATTATGGAATGGCTGGTACCTTAGGATGTAGTGGATATATGGTCGTTCATGGGAATCACCGGATATTACCGCCGGTTTATAGAAGGGTTTTCCAAGATAGCCTACCCTATCACATCGTTACAAAAGAAAGGAACCAGGTTTAACTGGCCAGACAAGTGTCAAGACAACTTCAACAAATTCAAGGAATTATTGACAACGACACCCATATTGAAAGTAGCAGACCCAGATAAAGACTTCATCATATGTGTTGATGCAAGTAAGGAAGGACTAGGTGGTGTCCTAACTCAGGAAGGACACGTTATCTGTTATGAGTCTCGGAAATTAAAAGAACACGAGTGTAATTATGTCACTCATGAATTAGAGTTGGCAGAAGTAATACACGCTCTAAACATGTGGTGACACTACATAATAGGCAGAAGATTCCTATTATTAATAGACAATAGCGGGGTGAAATATTTGTTTAACTAGCCAGATCTTAACGCAAGGTAGGCAAGGTGGTTAGCTTTCTTGAGCGAATTCGACTTCGAGGTCAGATATATCAAGGGCAAGGAAAATAAAGTAGTAGATGCTTTAAGTAGAAGAATCCATGGGTTATTTGAGATGAATAGTAGCAGGGCAGAAAGTGATCTAGAAGAAAGAATAAAGATGACAAGTATTGATGATGAAAACTATACTAAAATAATGGTAGAATTACCGAACAACACTGCGAACTTAGATAAACCAGATCTAAGTATCGACGAGAAGGGACTGCTACGATTTAAAAATATACTTTACATACCAGATTTAGCAGGGTTAAATTTAACAATCTTGGACAAAGTGCATAAGAAACCATATTTTGGCCACCCAGGTTACCAAAAAACAATAACAACACTTAGAAAACTATTTTATTGGCCTAGTATGAAGGGAAAAACAACAAAATATTTGGCAAGGTGCCAAGATTGTCAGCAGGTTAAGGATGAGCACCAGCATCCAACCGACCTATTACAGCCATTGCCAGTACCAGAATGGAAATGGGAGACTATATCACTCGAATTTATAACAGGTTTGCCTAAAACTCAGAAACATAATGACTCTATCATGGTTGTAATCGATAAACCCAGTAAGTCTGCACACTTTATTCCTGTAAAGTGTACTTTTAAAGCTATAAACATTGCTGAAATATTCATGAAAGAAATCTTTAGACTGCATGGTATTCCTAAAATGGTGATTTCAGATAGAGACGTAAAATTCACATTCGCCTTTTGGAAGGAATTGTTTGCAGGGCTCAATACCAACTTGAATTTCAGTACAAGTTATCATCCACAAACGGATGGATAGACCGAAAGGACAAACCAGATCATGGAGGATATGCTCCACATGTATGTAAGAACAAAACCAAACAAGTGGGAAGACTATCTGCACTTGGTCGAATTTGCATATAACAATGGGTACCAAACTTCAACTAAGTTAAGCCCTTTCGAAATACTGTACGACAGAAAATGTACGATGCCAATTAGCCGGGATAACTTGGCTGACAGACTCATGGTCAGACCCGAAATGCTCCAAGAAATGGAAAACATGGTTAGAAAGGTACAACAGAACTTGAAAGAAGCACAAAAAAGACAAAAGAGTTATGCAGACCAGAAAAGAAGGCACTTGGAATTTCAAGCAGGAGACCATGTTTATTTGAAAGTCAAAGCCCAAAAAATCTCATTATAGTTAGGGAAATGTGCCAAGTTGGCACCCAGGTTTTGTGGGCCCTTCGATATACTAGCTCAAATTGGACCCGTAGCATACCAACTTGCACTTCCATCTAACCTACGAATTCATAATGTATTTCATGTTTCATTGCTGAAAAAGTATATTCATGACCCTACTCATATGGTTGATTGGAACTTGGTCCAAGTGGAACCCGAAGGCGATTTCCAGGTGGAACCCCTGTGCATTTTGGACCGGAGAGAAATAACACTTCGAAACAGAGCCGTCGCTCAGGTAAAGGTGCAATGGAAGCACTTTAGCCCTGAGGAGGCCACTTGGGAGTTGGAAGGAGATTTGCGGAAATATCATCCAATCTTGTTCCAGGAAAGGAACGAACACTGAGGACAGTGTTTATTTAAAGGGGGAAAGGATGTGACAACCCCCCCCAAAAAATAAAGAAAATAAAAATATTTTTAGAATTTAAATTGCTGGAAATTTATTTTCGTTTTTAGGAAAATTGAAATTGGAAAAGTTTTGCCATTTATGGCAATTCCGAATTTTGAATTTTGTATTTGTAATAAATGATTTTGACTGTTGGGTAGAGATTTGATTTGTCCCAACTAGATATTGGACTATCACACTTGTATGAAAAAACATAATATTTTATATTGATTGCAGGAGACAAAGAGGAAAACCATGTTAAATTTTAGCTAACCATGACTCCATGAGAGGGGAACATGTTGGAACTACCTCTAGGCTAATTTTTACAAGTAGAAAATCAGTGAATGGGCCACTGGCGGCCCCTGAAAATCAGGGATTTAGAAAGCTGCAAAAAATCCCAAAGGAGGGAAAAGGCCTAGTCAAATGGATAAATAAACATATGTGAGGAGGCAGGGCGCTGCCAAGTATGCTGGAAAGGAAAACTATTGATTTTTCCCTGTTGTTATGAACACTGAATGGGGGTAAGGCAAGTGGGAACTATTGGTTCAAAGGATATTGCAGAAGAGGGGTTTCCAAGTTTTCCCTCATGGACTCATAGTCAGGCTAGGGGGTGAACCGTGCAAGTGACCTTGGCTTCTCGGTTCTATGGTTGGGAGGAATGTGGTTGTTCCCTTTGTTTTTCCATGAGTTTAGTTCAGATATGCTACTCTAACCCCTACCCATTCGAATGCTTTTATATCTATGGTACTGAACATGTTAAATCTGAAGTGAAGTGGTTCCTAGTTGTTTGTTTTAAATAATCATATATTTGTTGTCTGTTATTTCCTGTACCAAATTTCAATATCTTTGTCTCTGTGGAGTGAATTGGTTACGAATATAGTGAAATCCTTAAAGTTAGCATGCATCCAAAAACATAGACAAAGGTTGTTCGATGACTACAGTCTACAACTACCTTCCTAATTTTAAATCTGTTGAAGAAAATGAAATTTGATTTTCTTTTTTAGTGTAAACTGTAGCCGAGCGTACCATTCCCTATGGTGAAGTTATATCGCTATAGATAACTAGTATACAATGAACCTTCACTAATAAGTATACAATTTCAAACTATAGGCAAATATATTCTGCAACACTGACATTATGTTTGACATACATGTAGATCTGTATAGGTATAATATGAACAGAGACATATTATATAATGGGAAATATTTTTAAATGATACAGTGACGTTGAAGCAAAATCAACTATAAACAGAGTCAGGAAATATATATATGTGTATTAACATACTCGCAGGAAAATAATCCAGCGAAACCCACAGACCCCAATACATAAGCGTTGGAGCATAGATACTATGGTATGGTTTAGTAGTATCGGCGCCAGAACAAACTGACTTAATTTTGGTATGAGGTCGACCAAATGCTATATTAATGGCTGGAATAGGAACATAAGTCAAAATGTAAATTACATAACGTATCTACGGTGTAAGGTGTAATCCACGACAAGTTAGGTATATGATATGAACGAGAAAAATAAAATACATGAGGGAAAACAGTCACTAGTGGGGAAAGCGAGGCTCAGGCTAAAGTCCTACCAGTGCCATTTTGTTTGTATAAACAAAAATAAGTGCCCAAACTTCAACAAAACTTGGAGATTTTTTAGTACAACCACACAGTACCAGTGGGAGTGAACCTCCCTTAACCACAATAATTCAGTGCTAGTTGTAGGTTCATTACTATACGTGGCTAAATAATTTTGAGATGAATGTGTAATTAATTCTGGAAATTAACTAGAACAAATCAAGAAATGAAATTCAACATTAATTCTCGGAAACTAACTAAAGCAAATCAAAAAATGAAATTCAACTCCGTTTGACAAACCGAAACTTCAAAAAAATTTAGAAGACAATGTTAAACACAGAAACATGAGTTCTGAATCTTGTTACTTCCATAATGTCCATAGAAAATAAAAAACCCAATACATTGTTCTTAATCATTTAAAGAAATGGCGATATGGATATCACGAATCCAATCAAGCGCAAGCTTGGTGCACTTTCAATGTACCAGTCTTTAATAGAAAATTTGGGTGTACCCTTAAAACAACTAACATAGAACTGAAAAATGAAACATCTTCACAATATTAAGAATGAGTTGTAGCCTCGATCATCAGTGCCAGTAATAACATAGACAGAGGGTTATTCGTAGTTGGAACCCGAGTACCTCTTGGAAGAGTTAAGAGGGCATTCACCTTCCACGACATGAGAACACTCTGGAGGAAACAAGGTGAAACAATAAGAAAGTGTATCTGACAAACAATAACACAACCTTTTAAAAAGAACAAAACGAAATGAGAAAAAAACTTAACTGTAATAGCCGATTCTATAACCTTCTTCATTTACGCTCAAACCTGTGTGCTCCCAGACCGAGGAGGGAAGAGGAGCTTGTGCCTCCCTGATGGGTACCCTTGCATAACAAAGGGGCCCATCATTAGTGGAAAATACCAGCTTTTAACCCAAAATAAATCATAAACAAGGATAACATGCGTACAATGAGCGTAAAGCAATAATAAACATTAATCCATTATAACAGTTTAAATTTAAACAGAAAGGATTAAACCGCCTCTGGACTTTAGGACGACCCCTATAATCAACATAATAATACCAGCGAATTTGAGGTTTAAACAAAGAACTTTTTTAAGTTCCACACTATATCGAGAGGTCTTTTACACACAGGAAAAGCCAGTTATATTCATTGTCAACTAGGTAATAAATGAAAAAGGAATCCATACCCAATACAAACATTTCAGTTAAGAATAAATAAAATATCTCGGATGCACATTTTAATAGACATCGGGATAAGACCTTCCACGAAGAGAAAGATGGCTCGGCTAGACAGAAAAGCCAGTACAGAGAGAGTATAAACTGTGAGAACCCTAAATCCTGCTAGAGCACCCCGTTTCCCTTTTGCTATTTTTTTTAACACCGATATAAAACAAGAAAGCTACCAAAAAATCTGTCTATGAAATGGAGTTACCAAAAAAACTACTCGTTGAGACAGAAAAACCCGAATGCAAAATGGCAGCGAAGTTGACTTACCTCATACTGGGTGGTCCATAGAGGAGTCTGCTACCAAGAGCTCTCCCACTTGGATTAAGGTATGATTTCACAGAAGCATGACCACGTTGCTAAGACAAAAACTAAAAACATAGTTTGGTCAGGAATGTTCCTTTTTCCTCCACCAAACCAAGATCGGAATGAAGTGAGAACGATGGGATACCCTTCATATGGAGTAATGGAGGATGATTGGGAATCGTACCTAGACATGTGAACAAATGGTAAGTGCCGACATTTCATTGGGCACGTCGATCGAACTCTGTAATGATTATATTTAACTCAGAGTGCCATAAATGTCGAACATGGGCCTTAAAGATGAGAGGATTCCAACCGGTTGTGTTTGCTCAGAGAATTTATGGCAAGGAACCCAGATGGCCTATGTAGGGTTAATTATTTTACCACCTAGTTACACCGGTTATACGTTGAATCCCAACTACTCGTAATTTAACCACATTCTTCCCGAGGTTTAGCCACTTGCACGTATGTTTTGTATAGTTTGGTGTTCGACTTTTACCCCAAAAGGGTTTGTTTTAAAAGTATGTCGAATTGTGCTAACTTCTCCTCTTAGACCCTGCACTAGTATTTATACAAGGTCGTTTATCATAAGGCTTCACACCGACGACCATTGCCTTTGCGGATTAGTTGGTTATAAGTAGTTATACCCCTTAACATAAAGTGGGTCTTTGGGAAACGAAACAGTGGGTATTACCAAGTTGCAAATAAAAAAAATGTATCCCTAGCTATGTACCTATGATCTCTTATATAACTCAACATCGGAATAGGAGGGGACAATATGATAAAATCGGTTAGAGTTGTAAACATAAAGGACTGTTGTACATCATGGTTGACGAATGACTGTAACTTTAAAGACACAGTATCAACTCAAAGTACCCAAGAAGAAGAAGAATTAAATAAAGAAAAAAAAAATACAAGTAAATTTTGAGGTACGTTACAAAAGGCCCCTCCACATGGGCTCGAATTTACTACCCCCTAGTAAGTCACGATATTGTTCATAAAGGAGAACTAAATCACCCTCAGAAAATACATGTGGTTTGACATGCTTGTCATATTGAGCTTTGGCATGCTTTTTATGATTTTCAATGACTAAGGCAACATCACGGTGGGTGTTGTCTAATTGCATAAAAAACAAAAGACATTCCTATTCAGTTGAGGTGCTAGGGAGAAGTTCAACATCTAGTTTCAAAGATGGGATTTCACATTCAATCGGAAAAATTGCTTCAATATCATATACTAATTGGAAAGGTGTGAACCTCATGGTAGTCTTAACGGATGTCTTATAGGCCCATAATTCTGAGAAGAGCATCGTGTTCCAACTTGAATTGTGAATTCATACCATCTGTCAAATAATAGTAGTGAGAACTTTGTTGATTGCTTCAACCTAGCCATTGGCCTATGGATAATAAGGGGTTGAGTTTTCATGTCGAAGACCCAACTTCTCGGTAAGTTCAGACATCATGAAATTGCGAAAATGACTACCATGATCAGTGACGATAGATTAAGGGACACCAAATCTAGTAATGATATGATTGAATATGAATAACGATGCAATTTTCCTGGTATTATCGAATGTAGAAATCACCTCAGCCCACTTAATGAAATAATCCACGACTAATATGATGTATCCATGCCTCCTCGACTGAGCGAGGGTTACATGTCATGAATTCAATGCCCCATTTACCAAATGGACCAACGAAAACTACAGGATGTAAGGGAGAAGGATGAGATCGTATCTTATTGTTGTAGATTTGACAAGCATGGAATTTCTAGATGACAGTAATGCAATCCTTAAACAATGAAGGCTAGAAATAACCATCACGTAAGATCTTTTGGGCAGTGGCATAACTAGAAATATGACTGCCACATGCTCCAGAATGACAATCATTCAAATCTTTCTTAGCTTCATCATAGGTGAGACATTGTTGAACTATGGAATGAATACCATGATGGTAAAGGGTATCACCAAGGATAATGTATTGACAGGATTGATACTGAATGCGACGATGATCTATACTAGAAAGATCATGCCATAAAGTTTAGGTTTGGAGATAAATGATAATATTTCCATACCATATGTCGTTATAAATGATCATAAAGAGAGATTCATCAGGTAAGGAATCCTTTGCCACAGTTTTTGTTTTAGTAGAGGGAAGGTCACACATCAATTCGGCAAAAACCAAAGACTTTTTTGACTTGGCACACTCAAATTCCAAATCAAACTCCTGGAGAATAAATATCCATTTAGAGTTCTTCCCCCCCCCAACAATTTTCGAGTAAGGATGTGTTGCATAGGGTTGCAATCGGAAATGACTGTGGTTCTACGTAATAAGATGTAGTGTTGAGAAAGTAGAACAACCTAAAAAACTGTCAAGGACATTTTCTCCACATGTAGGTATTTGGTTTCGGTGGTCATGAGACTATGACTGAAATAATATATAACATGTTCATCATTCGAATCATCCTCTTGGACTAGAACCATAGAAATCATAGAGTCCAAAGAATCTATGTATAGGAAATAATATCGAATATAATCTAGTGAAAACAATAGTGGTGTATAGGTTAAGACAAGTTTCAAATCTTCAAAGGATTTGTTGGTAGTGTCGTCTCATACAAAATCGCAACCTTTCTTCAGAAGCCAAGTAAATAATTTCGTTAATTCAACATAATTGGGAATGAATCGCTGTAAAAAGATTTCCTTCCCTTGGAAACTTTGGAGTTGGCGAAGTGTGGAAGGAGGAGGTAAATTGAGGATAGCATCAACCTTCAAGGGGTATCCTCTAATCCCATTTATAGACACAAGAAAACCAAGAATTTGTCTGGACTCCACACAAAAAACACATTTGTGTGGATTCAATCGTATGCGATAATAATGACAGCATATGAAAATTACATGTAGATGTGTCAGGTGATCTTGATGATGCATAGAATGTGTCGGTAGATCATCCAGATAGTGTTGTACAATGTTCTTAATGTCATGAAAAGTGTAAGACATATCATGCTGAAAATTTGCACCAACATTTTTGATACCGAAAGGTAGTTTCCGGTATGCGAAGGTTCCCCAAGGGAAAATAAAAGAAGTCTTATGTTGATCCACAAGAAAAATATTGATTTGATTATAGCCGATGAAACCATCCATCAAGGAGAATATTTCATTCCTAGCACAATTGTCAACAATCTGGTCAATGAAAGGGGTTGGATAATTGTGTTTGGGACAATCTTTTTTTATATCTCTATAATCTACACAAACATGGATCATGCCTTGTTTCTTGTTAACCGGAACAAGATTAGACACCCAATCATTCAAATCCATAGGATAGACAAAGTCAGATTTAAGAAGTTTTTCAACTTTGAGTTTAATAGCGCCATCTTTGCATGGATTTACTAGGTGAAGTCTTTGTCGAACGGGTTTAGCATCTGGGTAAGTCTTAATCTCATGCACAACAATATCAGGATCAATACTAGGCATCTCTTCGTAACTCCAGGAAAAAACGTCATGAAATTCTTGAAAAGGGCTTTATAAGTACAAACCTCATCAACAGAACATGAGACACTGATGTGAACATTTTCCATGACTCCAGGTTTAATCGATATGTCAAGAGGGACAGTAGGTGAAATATTACCCAAGTTCCCTTCATACAAAACATTGTGTGTTGATTCAAGAATAGAGGAAATAATAACAGTGGTAGACGAAATCGAAATCCGTTGATAACTATCTATGGTCTCAGGTTCCTGGAAGAGAATAGAATGATGATTCACATCATCCCATGGAGTATCTTCCATAGACATGACTGTCATAATCATCTCATCAGTGGGAAAAATCACGTGAAACAAATCGGGAGACGTATTACATAGAGAAGGAGGATAAGGAGTTGTCGATTGAATAGATTGATAAGTTGATTCTATAGGACTCAAAAGCATTCGGTTTTCGTAACAGAGATAGTCATCAAAGCTAGGAACTATCCATGGATCATAAGACCCAGGGGTTTCAATAATAGAGGTCAATATCATGTTAATCGAGGCGACAAAAGGAGGAGGAATATCGAGTGGTGGAATATTAAATGTACCCATTAATATTGAATCTTTTAAAAGATCCATGCTGACATTCTCATAACTGGGATGTGTTTTCGAAATGAAAGGCACATTGCTAGTACGTGAATCAGAATTAAAGAAGGCTAGTTGATCGACAATAATGACTTTTCCTTGGTGTGGAAAATGTAACACACATAAAAGATTAGAAACAACTGCATGCATGGAATCAATCCAGCGACGACCAAGTATAAGGTTGTAATCGAGAGGTGCTTCAAAGACCTCAACCTCAACATTAACCACTTTACCTTCTAACGTAATAGACAACGAAGGAAGAACACCATAAGGTTTGAACCCTGTACCATTAAAATCCTTAAGAGTATTGTGTGAGTTGATAAGGATAGGAGAGCCAATGGGTTTCCAACAAGTAATGGACATAACACAAGTTGAGGCTCTTTTGTCAATAACGGTTCAACAAATATTATTATTTTCCACAAAAGCTTGTATCTGAAATGCTAACTGAGGAGGAAGCCTTGGAATATGATCTTCCAAGTCAAGGATTATCAAATTGGTATCGGTAGGATCGATTCCACCAATATCCTTTAATAATGCCTTACATTGAGTAGGAAAACTTTGAAGGACTTCGAGGGCCGACATCATAGAAGGTGTTTGCACACGACCTTCTACAATACTATAGTTTTAGGCAGCATGTGCATGAGTATTAAATGATGACTTTCAAACAATGCCCTTGGGAGGAGGACGAAGAACTGTGTCTAGGCCCATTCGTTCGAGATGAAGAGGACCGTTTGGAGGTGAAGTTGGTAGATGAGGTTGAACCGACGAAGGTGGTGAATCATAAACTCTCTCTTTCGAAGGAGAATAATCTTTGGCTCAAGTTGTGACTACAACTTCGTTCTTCTTAGAGTCACTAGTACACATAAGTAAATAAGACGTGGTAGTGGGAGGAGGTTGGTCATGAATGACCAATTGGGCCTTCTTCTGAGAGGGAAACGATTGTGACAAGAAGGTAGGTGGAGGAGGTGTCCCAATACCTTGCAATAACTTAGTAACCTCAGCATGTCATGGACAATATTTTGTATAATGATCCTCACCGCAAATAAGACAAGGATAACGAGGTTTATGCTTGTCTTTATCATCAGTAGGTTGGGTTTTGGGTTTCTCATATTGTTGATTATTATTTTTGTCCTCTTTATTCCTACCCTTCCCTTTCTTTTTATATTAATTTTTACCGATAGGTGTAGATTGAACCGAATTAACTTCGGAGGTTTTATTGGGAGAAGGAGTCGAGTTAGGATTTTTTTGTACATTAGAGGTATTAGACTTGGGATTTGAATGACTGGCGTGTTTATACTGGGTCTCAGCATGAAAAGTGCCAATGACACCATCGACAGCATGATAAGCTACTGGAGGTGTTGAGATAGGATTCATAGATGGATGAGGAGCATTAGGGATTAAGTCATATAGTGTGATCGTTTGTGAATAAATGAGATCTAGATATTTAGCATGAACAATATCCTACTCTTTAGTGATGACACCACCCATGGAAACATCATGGGCTATAGGACCAATGAGTCGTTTGGTAAACCACTCAACCAATAGTTGATTAGGAAGGGGAACTTTGATTAATCATCTTCGCCTCCTCCAATCATGAATATGATCGAAAATGTGAGTAGAAGATGATTGTTTAAATGAACTCAAAATTTCAGTTCTTGTCTCATATCGTATTGGCAATTGGTAATGCCTTAAGAACTCATGGGTGTTCTATATGCACTAAAAACACACTAAAAACCCTAAATTAAATTTTTAACCCGGGGTAAGTAAACTTAGAGTTATAGAAAAATATATGCCAAGGTAGAAGGGTTGGTAGTAGAATAGTATAACTAAGGAAGTGCCTATCTAAGGGCTGATCTATTCAAGAAAAACTATCTAATGAGAAAACTATAATGTACCTCAAAATTCTCATAAAAAAAAAAATTATGGTACAATATTTTCTACTTAATTTCGTTTAATCCACTTGTGAGCGAGGTACTTACACTTTGTTTTTTGCTTGCATGACCTTATAACAAACTAGCTTAATACTCTTGGCTTAATCTTAATACTCTTGGCTTAATACCTTACAAAAATTGAATGTAATATATTCTAATCCTTACTTTATTACAAGGGATTTATTATAATGTCCGCACCTACCTATATGCTAGGATTGGAATTTCAATATTTTATTAGAAGGTCTTTACTATAATGCCCGCACCTACCTGTATGCTAGGATTGGTAATTTCAGTCCCTTTGTTTTTAATACAAACAGACTATTGGATTTTTCATTGTGCATAAATTTATCTCTCGAGTTTTAAATGATTACGCACTACCTAACTGTGTCAACATCAGTCTTCAAGTCCTGCTCATGGTACGTGACAAGAAAAGTTTTAAGGAGTTTAATGAATTGTTTAAGAGTGGTTTCCAAGTGTTTTCCTTTGATGGCTCTACTTTAGTTATGTTACAAATTGTCCTTATCATAAAGAACTGAACCCGGTCAAGTCCACGTCAATCTCTGCACAACTGAACTAACTAACTCCCCTTCGCTTGTCGAAGTAACGAAAAGACAACTTCATGGTTTGGCAGCTCACTAGTTCTCTGGACAGTCATAGTTTTACTGATGGTTTTCTTCGTATATTTTGCATTTAGGGAGGTGGATGTACCTGTCAGGAGGGGCTTAAGACTCTGTCCGGGAAATTAAATAAGCGTCCTACTAACCTCAACCCCGATGTCTCTTTCACCTACTCCTCCCAATCTTGATGCGCTAGCTTTCCCTAGTGTAAGGTTTTTATACTTCCCATGCTGAAAGAGTTTACTCATGCCTCTTAGGTCTTGGTGGTCTCATTTCTCCCTTGTTCTTTCGAAGGAAAGGGCTCTTTGTTATGCAAACTTCCACAGGGAAAAACCTATCGCCTCCATGAGCAACCCTTGGTGCAGTCGACGACAATGCCTAGTAAGTTTTCTCTAAGGGATTGTTGTATTTCAGATTCGAACGGAGTTTGTTGTTTTTGGTTGAAACCGAGAAGAATTTGTTTTTTGTACACTCTACTCTGGGTTACAAACTTTCCTTACTCCCAATAGAGTCTATGCATTCCTTTATTTTAGTAGTGACAGTAGAGGAGGCTTTTCTTGCTATAACCATGAGTCGCAAAACCTCTACTTATGTGACCCTATACTTCGTGTTCACTGTTTGTGTCCTGTGGGTATATTTATGGTTTATTCCTTTGTTTACCCTATCCTTAGCAACTATAATTTGGAGTGACTCAGAGTAGTTCTGAATATTTTACACCTTCATCGTGCTCCAAGAACTAAAGGGTCCAACTGGGTTCTCAATATATATGTTTCCCCTCCATGACTGGTGCATAACATTTGTAGGAAGGTAGTAATCTAATGGTAAATTATCCCTCGATGATGTTAGGTTATTCTCCATGATTACTTTTATTGGTGAAAAGTATGATACCATTCCTTGCATTCTTTTCTTTGTTCGTCAAGGTTTTTTATCAAATGATTTCTTGTTCTTGAATTCACAATGCTATTTTACTTTGTTAAGGAAATTAATTGGCATTTTGTATAATGGTTTTTCTTTGTATTAATGGTGGGGCTCTTACTGTTGTGAGGGTACCCACCAGGAGTTCACAGACCCTTCTCTCCTCGGTCGGGGTTGACTACGAAGCAAAGCATGGTAAGAGGAGGGTGTGGCATTTCGGCCCTAAGTTAAGTGATCCGACATCTATGGTTATCATTATTCCCTTTCGGGTTTATAAAACAAGATTTTACTCTCTAGCTTTTCTAATGTTTACCATGATGGCCGAATGTAGGTGTGCCTACTTCACAACACGGGTTCTGGCCTCTGTTCATCCTGGCAAAGGTACTTGGGTTCCGAAATATGACCCTTCAACTTGTTTCTGAAACCACGACCTGGAGGTCTTGAATTTTGTTCGTAGTTTTCTGATGTTAAGAGTAACCTTTATTCATGCACCGATTCTCTGTATTGAATAACTGAGGGTTTAATCCAATTTTTTTTGTTTATCAAAGTTCTAATTTAAGGATGTATATGTGTAAGCATGATGTGGGAGACCTGTGAATGAAATTCTTATTTCCTTTTTCTTAAAAGAAATATTTACTCCAACAGAATCATTATTAGAGGTCTCGCATCTTTAGACTCTGCATATTCATGGGTGTTTGTTTTTAGATTTGGTTGCTTCTTCAGCAAGGATTGCATTACCCTATAATTTCTGAGAATGCGAAGCGATCTAATAAAAATTCTTTGTTTCCTTTCTGTGCACAGCATATATAAGATATGTCATACATTGTTGATGTAGTAACAAGTTGTCTATCTGTTTCTTGTTGTATTAATCTAGCATGATTATATTGTCCAAGAATTAGGGTGATCTTACGTTCATTCTCATATGCTTCATCATTCTCAACTGTATAAATGGATTATGTTTACAGTTTGAAACATCCATATGCATATAATCGCTCTGTTCCTGCATTGATAAATATTTGACTTTGTTTAAAGTTTGAGACATATAGGTGCATAGGATAGTTATGTCCGTTCATTGACATGTATTCAACTCTGTTTAAAGTTTGAAATGTATATGTGCATATGCTAGCTCTGTTCATTCGACTATGTTTAAAGTTTGAAATATATATATATACACATATAATTAGCCATGTTCATTCATTCGACTCTGTTAAAGTTTAAAATATATATACACATATAATGGTTATGTTCGTTCATTCGACTCTGTTAAAGTTTGAAACATATATCTATGCATATAATAGCTCTATTCGTTCATTCGACTCTGTTAAAGTTTGAAACATATATACACATATAATGACTTTGTTCATTCATTCGAATCTGTTAAAGTTTGAAACATATATAGATGCATATAATAGCTCTGTTCGTTCATTGATACATATTCAATTTTGTTTAAAAATTGATTCTGGAAAATAAATCTGCATTTAAATCCTATAGTCTATTCACTAAATTTCGAAAAGTCTTTGTATAGGTTCTTGCATGCGTACCAGCGTTAAGGATATCACTATAACAATAACCAATTTTTTCCACAGAGGTAGAATACTAAATATTTAGGTACAGAAAAGACTTACAACGGTTACACGATCTTTAAAACATATACTAGAACTCGGTCCATATAGTGATAACATGTACAGTATCTCCAATATAAAAATAATTCAGACAGATAGAGTTTAGAGTACATATCTGAACTAGGCTGGCAGAGAAAACAAAGGTAACAACCATGCTCCTCCCAACCGTAGAACCGAGCAACCACGATTACTTGCTTGATTCACCCCCTAGCCTGACCATGAGTCCATAAGGGAGAACTTGGAAATCCCTCTACAACACTATCCTTCAATTTAGTCCCCTTTTTCCTTGCCTCACACCCTTCCAGTGTTCATAACAGCAAGTGAAAAAGAAAAGACCCCAAAATAGACTCTTTTCCCTAGCATACTGAGCAGCGTCCTGCCTCCTCACATATGCTTATTTGTAACTTGCCTAGGTCTTTTTCCTTCTTTGGAATTTTCGTAGCTTCCTAAATCTCTGATTTTCAGGGGCTGCCAATGGTCAAATCATTGATTTTCCACTTGTAAAAATCAGCCCAGGGGTAGTTCCAACATATTCCCCACTCATGGAGTCATGGTCAGTTGCTTTTAACATGGTTGTTCCATTTGTCTTTCTGCAATCAATATTAAATATTTTGTTTTCAAACAAGTGTCATTGTCAAATAGCTAGTTTGGTCAAATCAGAGTTCTTCCCAATAGTCATAATAATTTATTACAATTAACAAATTCTAAATTTGGAATTGCCATAAATGGCAAAAATTTTCCAAATTCAAATTTACCAAAAATGGAATAATTTCCCAGAAATTTAAATTTCCAAATAATTTTATTTTGGGGAATATCACATCCTTCTCCCCTTCAATAAAACACTGTCGTTAGTGTTCGTTCCTCTCTTGGAACAAGATTGGATGAGATTTCCGCAAATCTCCCTCCAATTCCCAAGTGGCCTCCTCAGGACTAAAGTGCTTCCATTGCACCTTTACCTGAGTGACGACTCTATTCTGAAGCGTTATTTCTCTCTGGTACAGAATGTATAGGGGTTCCACCTAGATTTTACCTTTGGGTTCCACCTATACCAAGTTCCAATCAATCATATGAGTAGGGTCATGAACATATTTTTTCAATAAAGAAACATGAAATACATTATGAATTCTTAGATTTGCTGGCAATGTAAGTTGATACACTACGGGTCCAATTCGAGCTAGTATCTTGAAGGGCCCATAGAACCCGGTGCCAGCTTGGCATAGTTTCCTAGCTTCAATGAGATTTTTCAGGCTTTGACCTTCAAATATACATGGTCTCCTCCTTGAAACTCTAAGTGTCTTCTTTTCAGATTTGCATAGCTCTTATGTCTTTCCTGTGCTTCGTTCATGTTCTGTTGTACCTTTCTTACCATGTTCTCCATTTCTTGGAGCATTTCTGGTCCAACCATGAGTCTGTCAACTGGGTTATCCCAACTAATTGGAGTCGTACACTTTCTATTGTACAATACTTCGAAAGGGCTCAACTTTGATGAAGTTTGGTACCACTTGTTATATGCAAATTCTACCAAGTGTATATAATCCTCCCACTTGTTTGGTTTTGTTCTTACGTACATGTGGAGCATATCCTCTATGATTTGGTTTGTCCTTTTGGTTTGTCCAACCGTTTGTCGATGATAACTTGTACTGAAATTCAAGTTGGTATTGAGCCCTGCAAACAATTCCTTCCAAAAAGAAGATGTGAATTTTACGTCTCTATCTGAAATCACCATTTTACAAATACCATGCAGTCTAAAGATTTCTTTCATGAATATTTCAACGATGTTTATAGCTTTAAAAGTAGACTTTATAGGAATAAAGTGTGCAGACTTACTGATTTTATCGATTACAACCATGATGGAGTCATTTTGTTTCTGAGTTTTAGGCAAACCTGTTATAAAGTCAAGTGATATAGTCTCCCATTTCCATTCTGGTACTGGTAATGGCTGTAAGAGGCCGGTTGGATGCCGGTGTTCGGCCTGAACCTACTGACAATCTTGGCACCTAGAGAAGTATTCCGTTGTTTCGCCCTTCATATTAGGCCAATAAGATAGTTTCCTAAGTGTTGTTATCGTTTTTTGGTAGCCTGGGTGGCCAGAATACGACTTCTTATGCACTTTGTCCATGATTGTTAATTTTAACCCTGTTGAATATGGTATGTAAAGTCTATTGTTAAATCATAGCAGCCCTTTCTCGTCGATACTTAGATCAAGTTTATCTGAGTTCGCAGTATTGTTTGGTAGTTCTTATTTTATTTTAGTATAGTTTTTGTCATCAACACCTGTTGTCCTTATTCTTTCTTCCAGACCACTATCTTCCCTGCTAATATTCATCTCAAATAATCCATCGATTCTTCTACTTAAAGTGATCGCTACTTCTTTTTCCTTTCCCTTGATATGTCTAACCTCAAAGTTGAATTATCTTAAGAAGGCTGACCACCTTGCTTGTCTTCTGTTAAGATCTGGTTGGTTAAATAGATATTTCACCCCGTTGTTGTCTGTTAATAATAGGAATCTTCGGCCCATTATGTAGTGTCACCACATCTTTAAGGCGTGTATTACTGCTGCCAATTCTAAGTCATGAGTGATGTAATTTCGCTCGTGTTCTTTTAATTTATGGGACTCATAAGAAATAATGTGTCCTTCCTGAGTTAGGACACCACCTAGCCCTTCTTTACTGACATCGACACATACGGTGAAGTCTTTATCTGGGTATGTTACTTTCAATATGAGCGTCATTGTCAATAATTCCTTTAGTTTGTTGAAGCTGTCTTGAAATTTCTTTGACCAGTTAAACCTAGTTCCTTTCTTTTGTAGTGATATGATAGGGTAGGCTATCTTGGAAAACCCTTCTATAAACCTGCAGTAGTATCCAGTGATTCCCATAAATGACCATATGTTCGCTACATCTTTAGGTACCGGCCATTCCATAATGGCTTTCATCTTTTATGGGTCTACAACGATGACCTCTACTGAAATTACATGTCCAAGATATTTTATTTCTTTCTGATAGAAGGCACACTTGTCAAAATTGGGGTATAGTTTGTGCTTCCTTAAAGTTTGCAGAACTGTTCTTAAGTGTTCCTCATGTTCCTCCTCCGTCTTTGAGTAGACTAGGATATCGTCGATGAATACTACCATGAACTTGTCCAAGTACTCACTGAAAATATTGTTCATTAGGCACCTAAACATGGCTGGGGCATTAGTGAGTCCGAAAGGGATGACTACAAACTCGTAGTGTCTGTATCTTGTCTGAAATGTTGTTTTGTTTATGTCCTTGTCTTTTATCCAAACTTGATGATAACCGGATCGTAAATCCAATTTTGAAAAGATCTTGCCCCTCCCTACTTGATCGAACAGATCATTTATCCTTGGTAATGGATATTTATTATTAATAGTCATTTTATTCAGTTGTCTATAATCGATACATAATCTTAGAGTACCATCCTTCTTTTTCACAAAGAGGACTGGTGCTCCCCAAGGTGAGACACTTGGTTTGATATACTCTTTTTCCAACAATTCCTGTAGTTGTATTTTTAATTTTGTCAGTTCTAGTAGACTCATCCGATAAGGCGCCTTTAAGATAAGGGAAGAATCGGGTAACAGATCTATGGAGAAGTCTATTTCCCTTCTAGGGGGTAATCCTAGTATCTCCTCCACAAACATGTCTCTGAAATCACGTAGGACAACAAAGTCTTCCAACTTTGGCTTATCCTTCTTTTCTGCTAAACTCGTCACTTGGATGGCGTAAACTTGACATCCTTTTCTCACACATTTCTTTAGTTGCATCACTGAAATTTGTCTGACTGATACTAGTTTTGGTATACCTTGGGCTGTCCTGGTGGTCCCAGAATCATCTTTATAGCTAAGTATCTTTGTATCACAATTTAATATTGCTTTGTGTCGTTCCAACGAGTCCATACCAATAATCATATTGTAAGATCCTAGTGGTAGTATGTTCAGATCGATTCTGATAATTTGACCATCTAGGATGAATTCAAAATCCAAAATGTAGTCAATTACTTTCCTTTTTGTACCTGTAACTAGTTGCACAAGGCATGATTTTGCGTGCTTCTGTCTCTTAAGTTTATTTAACTCTACTACCTTCGGAGTAATATAACTTAATGTTTCTCCAGGGTCAATTAAAATAGAAATTCGAGTGTCATGGATTTTACCTTCGACTTCTACCACTGAGGACTGGTGGTCAGCTTGTCGTCCATCGATGGCTGCATTTATCCGATGTAGGCTCCTATCCACGTCTCCCACTGTCGAGGCTTCTTCCAGGTTATGAACAATAGTTCTATTTTTTGAACTCAAACGTGGACAGTTCCTCTTGAGATGAGGCTCTCCACATTACCAACACTTTAATGGCTCATGGGCGTTGTCCCGAAACTTCCTCGTTCCTAGTTTACTGATTTTCCACTTCCTTGTGTATTCGGAAGATTGGAGTGAAAATCCTTTCTCAAAAAACTCTTTGTTGTATTCTGATAACGAGTTGGCTAGTACCCCTTGTTCTATTGGTTCATTCAATCTTGTTTCTTATCCTTACAGGCTTTGGGAAAATCTGCTCACTATTTATATTGGTCATAGCACATTCACACTTTTTTTAATACTTCACTTAAGGATTTGGGGTTGTCAAACTCAATTCTATCCCTGTAGGACTATGGTAGGGAGCTTAGAAATCGATGAATTTTTACTTTATCCTCCCGGATGTATGGTACAAACCTTAGCAGGTCCAGAAATTTATTTATAAGGTCCTCCATTGTCATATGTCTGAGTCGTAACTCATAAAATTCTTTTTTCTTCCTTTTGTAGTAATTTTCATAAAGGTATTGTTTCTTGAAATACTTCTTAAAGTCAGACCATTCCAACTGTTTCTCCTTAAGGCCCTTGGCCAATTTTAGATCTTGCCACCAAATATTGGCCTTCCCTTTCAGATTGTAGATGGCCATCCTGACCTTCATGTTGCTGGAATAGTTGTAGATTTGGAAATATTTTTTGATGTCCAACAACCATGCCTCTGCTTCTTCTCCTGTCCTGGATTCCCCATCAAAGATAGTGTGCTTAACCTTTTTAAATTCTCCTTCAAGGTGGTCTACTTGTTTTCTTTTTCTATTAGTTTTAGTTACATCTTCAGCTAGAGGTGTTCCTTCAGACGAACTGTCTCCTTTTTCTATTTCTGGCCCTAAGTTCTTGGAGGCTCTCTTCTTGACTTATTCATTGTTATTATTGTCTTTTGGGATTTTCTTGGTCACTATACTGCATAGCAGGACTTCATTTATCTCCTGTTGTTCTTGCTATGCCTTCTTCAATTTTTCATTGTCGGCTTTAAAGATTTGTAGCTCAACAATCAGGTTCCTCATTGTTTCCAACACTTCTGTGGGTGAACTTCCATCACTATTCTTCCTTGTATCTCCAAGAGGTCCTTGCTGTGGATTTTCTTCCATCCTGTTTTCTACATTGTCTCGAGTTGCCATACTTATTCACCAAAATAGAGAAAGTTTTATGTTTGTAACCACACAATTTATTAGTATTTTTTTTTTTTGAAAACAAATATATAGTAAGCACTACAATGGTCCTGTTAAGGCCCAGTGTTGTAACTTTCGCTCTGATACCATATCTAATGTACCTCAAAATTCTCATAATTTTTTTTTATGTGGTACACTATTTGCTACTTAATTTCGTTTAATCCACTCATGAGCTAAGTACTTACACTTTTTTTTTTGCTTGCATGGACTTATAACATACTAGCTTAATACTCTTGGCTTAAGCTTAATACTCTTGGCTTAATACCTTACAAACATCAAATGAAATATATTATAATCCTTACTTTATTATAAGGGCTTTATTATAATGCCCGCACCTACCTATATGCTAGGATTGGAATTTCAATACTTTATTATAAGGGCTTTACTATAATGCCCACACCTACCTGTACGCTAGGATTGGTAATTTCAGTCCCTTTGTTTTTAATAGAAACAGACTATTGGATTTTTCATTGTGCATAAATTTATGTCTCGGGTTGAAAATGCTTACACACTACCTAATTGTGTCAACATCAGTCTTCAAGTCCTGCTCATGGTACGTGATAGGAAAGGTTTTAAGGAGGTTAATGAATTGTTTAGGAGTGGTTTCCAAGTGTTTTCCTTTGATGGCTCTACTTTAGTTATGTTACAACTTTTCCTTATCATAACGAACTAAAACCGGTCAAGTCCACATCAATCTCTGCACAACTGAACTAACTAACTCCTCTTTGCTTGACGGAGTAACGAAAAGACAACTTCATGGTTTGGCAGCCGACTAGTTCTTTGGAGAGTCATAGTTTTACTATTGGTTTACTTCGTATATTTTGAATTTAGGGAGGTGGATGTACACATTAGGAGGGGTTTAAGACTCTATCCATGAAATTAAATAAGGGTCCTACTAACCTCAGCCCTAATGTCTCTTTCACCTGTTGCTCCCAATCTTGATTCACCAACTTGCCCTAGTGTAAGGTTTTTGTACTTCCCATGCTGAAAGAGTTTACTCATGCCTCTTAGGTATTCGCGGTCTCATTTCTCCCTCGTCCCTTCAAAGGAAAGGGCTCTGTGTTATGCAAACTTCCACAGGGAAAAACCTGTCGCCTCCATGAGCAACCCTTGCTACAGTCGACGACAATGCCTTGTAAGCTTTCTCTAAGGGATTGTCATATTTCAGATTCGAACAAAGTTTCTTTTTTTTGGTTGAAACCGAGAAGAATTTGTTTTCTGTACACTCTACTGTGGGTTACAGAATTTCCTTACTCCCGATAGAGTCTATGCGTTCTTTTATTTTAGTAGTGACAATAGAGGAGGTTTTTCTTACTATAACCATGAGTTGCAAAATCTCTACTTCTATGAACCTATACTTCATGTTCACTGTTTGTGTCCCGTGGGTCTATTTATGGTTTAATCCTTTGTTTACCCTATACTTACCAACTATAATCTAGAGTGACTCAGAGTAGTTCCAAATAGTTTACACCTTCGTTGTGCTCCAGGAACTAAAGGGTCCAACTGGGTTCTCAATGTATATGTTTCCCCTCCGTGACTAGTGCATAACATTTGTAGGAAGGTAGTAATCTACCGGTAAATTATCCCTCGATGATGTCAGGTTATTCTCCATGATTACTTTTATTGGTGAAAAGTATGATATCGTTCCTTGCATTCTTTACATTGTTTGTCAAGGGTTTTTATCAAATGATTTCTTGTTCTTGAATTCACAATGCTATTTTACTTTGTCAAGGAAATTAATTGGCATTTTGTATAACGATTTTTCTCTATATTAATGGTGGGGCTCTTGCTATTATGAGGGTACCCACCAAGAATTCCTGGACCCTTCTCTCCTTGGTTGGGGTTTACTACGAAGGAAATCATGGTAATAGGAAGGTGTGGCATTTCGGCCCTAAGTTAAGTGATCCGACATCTATGGTTATCATTATTCCTTTTCGGGTTTATAAAACGAGATTTTACTCTGTACCTTTTCTAATGTTTATCGTGATGGCCGAATGTATGTGTTCCCACTTCACAGCATGGGTTTCGGCCTTTGTTCATCCTGGGAAAGGTACTCGGGTTCCGAAATATGACCCTTCAACCTCTTTCTGAAACCACGACCTGGAGGTCTCGAATTCTGTTCGTAGTTTTCTGATGTTAAGAGTAACCTTTATTCATGCATCAATTCTCTATATTGAATAGCTGAGGGTTTAATCCCATTTTTTTTGTTTATCAAAGTTCCAATTTAAGGATATATATGTGTAAGCATGTTGTGGGAGACTTGTGAATAAAATTCTTGTTTCCTTTTTATTAAAAGAAATATTTACTCCAACTTAATCATTATTAGAGGTCTCACATATTCAGACTATGCGTATTCATGGGTGTTTGTTTTTTGATTTGGTTGCTTCTTCAAGAAGGATTGCATTACTCTTTAATTTCTGAGAATGCGAAGCGATCTAACAAAAATGCTTTGTTTCCTTTCTTCGCACAACATATATAAGATATGTCATACGTTGTTGATGTAGTAACAAGTTGTCTATCTATTTCCTATTGTATTAATCTAGCATGAT
>SNQJ01S0013797.1:241339-263465 GCA_010110895.2 Picea sitchensis
TAATAGAAGCTTTCACTTCTAGAAGGATCTTCCTCTAGATGCTTCTCTTAATAGACATATTTAGTATAAATAAGGGGTGAGGGTATGTGAACCCTAGCTTGGATATTATTGTAACAGAGTGCTGCTCGACTGGAGGTTGCCCCCTTGAAGAGGCCTGTGAACATTTCTTTCTGAATCAAAGTGTTTTTCTATTGCTATTTCGTATATCATTTCTGTGTATTGTGAAGATTATGCTGGATATTTTACTGTTATTCTGCCATTTCTAGCATTTTATTTATGTTCTGCATATTTTATATATCTGGTATCTTGTAGATGCCATGAGAAAAATAAGATGAAAATCTTTTGCAAAAACATGGCTAACTACAACAAGTCATTATTTATTTGATGCTTAGCAGAAAACAAGGTTCAAGTATAGCAATGTTTTGAAGAAATAATCTTCTTTATATCTCAAAATTGTCTACCCTTACTAATATAAATACCTATAGAGATCTCTAAAACTGTTTTCAAAAACCACACTCTAAAATATAATAAAATATTGATATCAATGAGATCAAGTCATAGGAACATGTATCTCATAGTTCATTCATTAAAAGAAAATGTAAAATGAGGTTTCATTAGACTTTAAGCTAAACTAACAACATGCAACTTTTATTTACTATCCTACCCTACCTAAAAAGAAAGGGAGAATCTTTATTCAAGTGTAATAACTCTTCCAATGTAACCATGTGCAGAGCAAGATAAGAAACATACTCATATCCATATATGAAAATGTTACCGCAATGATTACCTGGATATGAAGAACCAATCAACCTACTTGTTTTGGCATCGGAAGGTGTTGAATAAGAGAATAGTATTTTGGCCTGTTGACCTCTTGAAACCAAATTTCAATGTAATATTGATGTTCATCAATAGTAATTTGTATGCTCTCCTTCATCATGCTATGCATATCCTCTTCTTCTTGATGATTGATTTCTGAAGTACATAAAGGATCTGCTGAGGTGGATGTTGAGAACTCCTCAATATTAAATCTTAATGATTGCTCTCCACTGGATTTAGTCCATAATGTTTCAACTTCCTTCTCATTTTGGCAAGGAAAATAATTTTTTAGCTCATACGACCTTGATTATTCTAATATTTTCAGAGAGTTAGACAATTTTCTGGCTATTTTCAAGATGCGTTATTCCTGAAAAGAAGAAATCCTGATTGCTGCTAGGATTTGAGAAAGTTCCCGCAGGCTAATGGTTTCTTTTGAATTCATCTTGACGTTTGATAAAACTTGGTCCACACAAATATGATGTCCACAAAGTTAGGATCTCCTGATGGTGGTAAGAAAACAAAGGTTGTATTGTTTGGTTCTATAGAAGGCTCGAGTGGTCTTGCCTCATGTTCCACTATTATTGATGCTTCAATTTTTTGTTTTATAGTGCTCCCTATCTCAGTCTCTTCAGAGACTACTTTAGCTCTTTGGGTTGAGATAGCTCCTATTTTTTGGTATCGGTCTGTGGAGATTATGAGTGGAATGTTCCTTCCCCCAAAAATATCATAAGGAACCTTAGTTGAAAGGTCTGATTTAGATTTAATGTATCTACCTTTTGGATCTCTAGGTCTATTCATGAAAGAAAACAAAAATAAAAGAAAAAAACTACCATTGGGTTTGGGGGAGCCTGCAATAGTAGATGCGCAAGTTCTTACCTCTCATATCAAAGTTCCCCCGCCACCAATCTAATGATAAGGTATAGAAATGATATAATTCCTAACTACTTCCTACCTTAAGACAACTCCCCAGCAATGGCACCAAAAATGATGGGTGTTCTATATGCACTAAAAACACACTAGAAACCCTGAATTAAATTGTCAACCCGGGGTAAGTAAACTGAGAGTTGTAGAAAAATATATGCCAAGGTAGAAGGGTGGGTAGAAGTATAGTCTAACTAAGGAAGTGGCTATCTAAGGGCTAATCTATTCAAGCAAAGCTATCTAATGATCAAACCCTACTAAGCAACTTCAAACTATGTAACCTAAGTACTTTTGGACGAAGGATCGATGGATAGTTCTAGGAAAGAAAATGAAAACCGTACTTAAAGAAAACTAGTTCAACCATAAGAAAAATAAATTATTAAGCATAACAATAAACAAATAGTAAAAGCAAAATTACTTTAACTAGCCTACCTAAATTCAATAAATAATTGTCATGTGAAAGTAAGTAAATGAACAAGCAACTATACTATCAAAGCAAGAATAGACAAGTAAGTAATTAACCTATTAAAGCAAGTAAACAACTAACTACCCTAGGATAACTTCTATAACAAGTAAACTAAGTAAAACTACTTAATAAGCAACTAACTAAACCAAGAGACAAATGAACTCTATTCTTAATACAACTATTTCTAATTTACAAAAGGAAATATACCTAATTGAAAGAAATAAGAACTAACAACTAACCTTTAATCTATGATAAGAAAAACTGTTAGGGTCCTAACCCACACATAGGTAGATCAATATATTCAGATGTAACAAAGGTCAATATTAATAAGGCCTTTCAATAAAATAAAATAAAGCGGATGTAAGAAGACCTAATAGAAGATTTCGCTTCTCGAAGGATCTTCCTCTAGATGCTTCTCTTGATAGACATATTTAGTATAAATAAGGGTCCAGGGTATGAAAACCCTATCTTGGAAATTATTGTAATAGAGCACTGCTCGAATGGAGGTTGCCCCCTCGAAGAGGCCTGTGAACATTGCTTTCTAAATCAAACTGTTATTTATGTGGTTGTTCTTATATCATTTATGTGTTATTGTGGAGATTATGTTGGTTACATTACTGTTATTCTGCCATTTCTAGCATTTCATTTATGTTCTTCATATTTATTATATTTGGTATCTTGCCAGTGGTATCAGAGTACTTTCCTTGGCAGAAATTGTGAGAATTTTTTTTTTAGGGTAGAGATGTATTCCAGCATCATTAAGCCACAGAGATCTGTCGTTAGGCACACAAACCTGTGGTTGAGGGATTCATACATGCAGGAAATACAAGTGGGTCTTAAGCGCACATCTTTTGGCCACCCTTGTAACCCCTGTTGTTACCCCTTCGAGTGGTAGCGCATCAAACAACACCTGTGTATGGATCGGTGTAGATTTCCTGAAGCCCTCTTTAGATAAACCTATCGGCCACCGGACTACTACAGTGTCACTGAGAACAACATCGGGAAGATACTCTCTAGTACCTGGGTAGTCGGGTAGTACGAATAAGGGTACGGTTTATCCTCCTTAGTTAGTGCCCTGAGATATTGGACCGAGTACCACTGTTGGACCCCACACGTATATCAAAGAGCTATAGAACAAGGCAAACCCTTGTCTGTAGAACCCTTGAATACCTAACCCTTGGGGGACAAAAACATAAACAAAATTAAAACATACAAGATCTATTATCACGCAACTGTGTTTGGGTTGCCAAGTAAATACACATTTCTTTCTGGTTAAGCATTTGGGGATTTCATCAGTATAGTATTCTTCAGACTAGAGTATAACTCCGCAGGTGTAAAAAAAAAAAAAGTCTGGAAACTTTTTCACCATTATTTGAGACCTATACCATTGGATTCATCTGTTCGCCCTCATCACATTCATCCATATCATTTTTTAGAAAAAGTTTTGACCCCACCTGCCCCTTTTTAGTTCACCCATCCTCATGGCCCATACACGTGGCCAAGACCTGGAAGGTCACTTCAACACCTTGCAACCTGGTTTCCTCGAAACCCAAAAAGAAGTGAAACAACTCAGTGCTATTGTTGCCTCCATCGATTCGTCCATCAATGCTACCATATATACAACCATGCAATCCTCAATGGAGGAAGTCAAACAAGAACTGACCACCCAACTTGAATCTATCTTTGCATCACTCTGCACCAAACTGAAGAATTCTATAGATGACCATTTCTCTAAAGCACCTCCAAAGACTGACGATGAAAATTCCTCCCATTCCCATACCTTTCAGTACCATCACTTTCAACGTGACATATGCCTTCTGCAGGTGGATGTGACCAAATTTGATGGTTCGGACCCCACTGGTTGGGTAACCCAAATGGAACATTATTTCTCTTTATATGGCATTACATATGACTTCCAGCCAAACTCCGATATGGTGTTCTCCATGTAGATCAAGAATGTTGGCAATGGTAGCAATGGAGAAAAACTTCTCATCAAGGGTATATTGCTTGGACCCAATTTGTGACTGATCTTTATGAATGCTTTGACACGGACACCAACCATTTGGGCCATTTGACAAAGTTGAAACAATTAGGAATAGTAGAAGACTTCATAGCTGCCTTTGAGTGACTGGATTTTTGAACAGAGGGCATGACTGATGCTTTCTTTCGAGAGTGTTTTATCAGTGGACTCAAGGACGATATTCGGGCCCATCTCCTCATGGAATGACCCTCGACTTGGGTGGAGGCTAATAAAAGAGCTAAAGAATCACAACAGGTTGTATCCTCTCAAAATAGAAAACCCTCCTTTATCCCTCGCCCTAAACCCATAACTCCCACTACTCCTTCCGCCCCATTAAATATCCAAAAATTGACCAGGGCTAAAATGGATGAAGGCCAAGTCAAAGGCCTTTGTTATAATTTTCATGACAAATATTTCTCGGGCCACAAGTGTAAGGAACAAAAGATCTTTATGGCCATCTCTGAGGATTTTTCGGAAGAGGATGTTAAAACTCCCCTTGTGTCTGAGTCACCTGAAATCACTAACATAACCCCTCCCTCAAACCCTCTCGAAGTCGAACCTGTCATTTCCCTCAATGCTCTCGCTGGCTTCTCCGCTCCCCAAACCGTCAAGTTAATCAGTTACATCAAGGATTGGAAGGTCATCATTCTGGTTGATAGTGGAAGAACCCATAATTTTATTCATCGCCGCATTGCCCAAGAAACTCATTGCTACATCCATGTTGTCAACAATTTCCAAATCATGATTGCCAATGGTGGTTCCATGAAATGTGGAGGGCATTGTGAAAATCTGCATCTCCAAATCGGTGACTACCACCTAAAATCCCATATGTTTTCTATCGACATGTGTGGTTGTGACATTGTGTTGGGTGCAGATTGGCTAAGAACTTTGGGTCCCATTCTCATGGATTTTAAGGCATTAACCATGAAATTTGACCAGGAAGGACACCAATATAAATTCCAAGGCATCACTGTTGGTTCACCTAAGGTCATTATTTCCCATTGCATCGAAAAGTTGCTCAAGAAGGGTCATTGTTGTGTCATTGCCCAACTCCATGCCATACAAGCAACATAGACACCCCCGATGCCGCAATACCTCTAAGCCCTCCTTTCTAAACATCAAATGGTATTTTCCACTCCCCAAGGACTCCCTCCTTCTCATGGTATTCATGATCATTCCATTCCCCTTGTACCCGAAAGCCTTCCTCCCAATATCCGTCCATATCGCCACCCCTTTTCATAAAAAAATGAAATTAAGAAAATGGTCCAGGAACTCCTTAATGTATGCATTATCTGCCCTAGGACGAGCCCTTACTCTTCTCCTGTAGTCATGGTCCTAAAGAAAGAAGGTTCTTGGAGAATGTGTCTTGACTTCCGTGCCCTAAACAAACCGACCATTAAAGACAAATTCCCCATTCTTGTCATTGATGACCTCCTAGATGAATTGAGTGGTGCCCAATTCTTTACTAAACTTGATCTTTGCTCGAGATATCACTAGATACATATGAAAGAGGTAGACATTCCCAATACATCCTTTCAAACTCATGAGGGACACTATGAGTTTTTGGTCATGCCCTTTGGCTTGTGAAATGCCCCCTCCACCTTCCAAAGCCTCATGAACCATGTCTTCCATCCCTTTCTCTGTCATTTTTTCTTAGTTTTCTTTGATGATATCCTCATGTATAGAAAAACCTGGATAGACCATATTACTCATGTGGATCAAGTTCTCCATCTACTCTCTCAGCACCAACTTTTCCTGAAACAGTCTAAATGTGCTTTTGGTGCCTCAGAAGTAGAATACTTGGGTCATTTGGTTGGAAAGGATGGCATCAGGGTGGATCCGAAAAAGATTGAATATATGCAAGACTGGCCGCACCCAAAGACTCCAAAATCTTGCATGGATTTCTAGGCTAAACAGGGTATTATCGCAAGTTTGTTAAGAACTACGAAAATATTGCAGCACCTCTCACTTCTCTCCTAAAAAAGAACTCTTTCATTTGGACTCCAGCAGCTGCTCAATCTTTTAAAACCTTTAAGACAACCATGTGCACCACTCCAGTTTTGTCCCTTCCTAATTTCACAAATACCTTTGTGTTGGAATGTGATGCATCAGGGAAAGGAATCGATGTTGTCCTTATGCAAGAGGGTCGACCTTTGGCCTTCACCAGCAAGCAACTGTCTGAAAGGAATTTGGGCAAACCCATTTATGAAAAGGAAATGTTGGCTATTCTGCATGTCATTGATTCATGGTGTCCTTGTCTCTTGGGGCAATGCTTCCAAATTAAGACCGACCATCAAAGCCTCAAGTACTTTCTGGAACAATGCATTTCCTCCCCGGAGCAACAAAAATGGGTGACTAAGCTCTTTGAATATGATTATGAGATCATTTACAAGAAGGGAAAAGACAATGTAGTGGTAGATGCACTGTCCCAAAAATATGAATAAGAAGCATCCCTTTTTTCTCTTTCCTTCATTGTACCCAATTGGCTCCAAGCAGTGCGCCAAGAATGGCTACAAGATCCCAAAAGTTCACATCTGATCCAGCAATTGCAGACCAATGCTCTGGCTCCCCTAGGGTACTCTTGGCTCCAGGATGAGCTTCAATACAAAGGTCATTTGTATTTAAGTAAACAACCCAAGCTTAAATCCATTGTACTTTCTGAGCTTCATGCTACACCCACAGCGGTGCACTCAGGGTTCACCAAAACCTATGACAGGGTCAAACGTTCCTTTTTCTAGGATGGTATGAAACAAGACATCCATAATTTTGTCGTTGAATGTGAGGTGTGTCAATGCCACAAGGGAGAAACATTCAAATCGTCAGGCACACTACAACCGCTTCCGATTCCACCTGCTATTTGGAAGGATATCTCTATGGACTTTATTATCAGGTTACCCAAATTGAGGAATAAATCAGTCATAATGATGGTTGCAGATCGTTTTTCTAAGTATGCTCATTTCTGTGCTCTTCAACACCCATTTACTGCATCCAAGGTGGCTCAAATTTTCATGGACCAGGTCTTCAAGCTTCATGGCATGCCGCACTCTATTGTTTCTGATCATGACCCAACTTTCACAAGAAATTTTTGGCAAGAACTGTTTAAGCTACAGGGCAGCTAATTGCATCTCAATACAACTTATCATCCTTAGATTGATGGTCAAACAGAAGTTGTCAACAAGTGTTTGGAAACATATCTAAGGTGTTTTTCCTCTGAGAAGCAACATCAGTGGGCTCAATGGTTACCCCTAGCAGAATGGTGGTACAACACTTCCTACCATAGAGCTACACACATGACTCCTTTTGAAGCGGTATATGGACAGAAGCCGCCTTCAGTTCTCTCATACTTACCGGGTACCTCAAAGGCCTAGGCAGTTGACCAAACAAATACATTTCGAGAGGATATTCTTCATACCCTTAAAGAGAACTTTGTCATGGAACATAATCACATGAAACAACAAGCAGATCAAGGTCGCTTTGAATGCCAATTTGCAGAAGGGGATCAATTGTTTCTGCGACTGCAACCATACAAGCAAACTTCCCTCAAGGCCGAACATTGTCAGAAGAGAGAGCCCAAATTTTATGGTCCTTATACAGTTCTCAAGCGTGTGGAGAAAGTCACCTATCAGTTAGCTTTGCCTAGTCAGTCGAAGCTACATCCTATTTTTCATGTTTCATGCTTAAAGAAGGTGATTGGAACTAGGTGCAAAATTCAAACCAACCTTCCAGAGTTAGTTGAAGAAGGATCCATTTGGCTACAACCAGAAGCAGTTTTGGACCAGCATGAGCATCGCCTGTGTCAGAGAACCATCAAGGAAGTGCTAGTCCAGTGTAAATATATGACTCTAGCAGATGACACTTGGGAACCAGCTACCATTCTGCAGCAGTTTCCACATCTCAAGCCTTGAGGACAAGGTTTTTTTTAAGGGGGGCGACATGTTAGGGTCCTAACCTGCACATAGGTATATCAATATATTCAGATGTAACAAAGGTCAATATTAATAAGGCCTTTCAATAAAATAGAATAAAGCAGATGTAAGAATACCTAATAGAAGCTTCCACTTCTAGAAGGATCTTCCTCTAGATGCTTCTCTTGATAGACATATTTAGTATAAATAAGGGTCGAGGGTATGAAAACCCTAGCTTGGAAATTATTGTAACAGACTGCTGCTTGAATGGAGGTTTCCCCCTCGAAGAGGCCTGTGAACATTGCTTTCTGAATCAAAGTGTTATTTCTGTGGTTGTTCTTATATCATTTCTGTGTTATTGTGGAGATTTTGCTGGTTATATTACTGTTATTATGCCATTTCTAGCATTTCATTTTTGTTCTGCATATTTATTATATATGGTATCTTCCAAAAACTTCTCTTTAATCTACCAAAGCAAAAGACTATCTATCATACAACAACAATAAAACTATCTTTTGATCTATGAAAGCAAGAAACTATCCTTTAACCTATGAAAACTCAAATATAGTGTTGGTGGTTGTGTGAATGTCTCTGGTGTCTTATATTATCTCGATGGCACTTGACAACGAAAGATAATTCAAGTGGTATAAGCTCAATATTGATTTCAATAGCAAAGTGAAAGGTGTGTATTAAGCAATCCAATGAGAACTTAGCCATTATGAAAACAACATTAATTACCCTGGATATTCATATGATTATTACTCATGCATTAACCATCAACAATATAACGAGATTATAATTGTACTCTATGCTATGTAAGAAAAATTCATAATTAAATTCAATCATTAACTAAAAACTGGAATTGCAATCTAATTCTAGGAAAAAAATTGCATAAAGTAAAACTATGTTATATATATTTTAACAATTCAAATTGCGGAAAGGAAAATGCATATAAACAGAAATTAAAACATGATTCTAGCATATAACAAGTAAACTAATGAGAAAATTAATTAACAACTAGTTAATCAAAATCTAAATAAAAATTAAATAGGCAATCTAGAAATAAATATTGAAACTAACCTTATCCAGCCACCGAAGCCTCGTTAAAGAAAACATAAACAAAAACTTTGTTCTACTCTGTTTCAAACTCTGTTTTAAACTTAATTTTAAAATCATAAATAAGATACAATCTAATATTTAATCGCACATGGGGTTAGTGTATGAGTTTGCAAACTCGTTCCTACTAACTACAAAATCAATGCATATTAACAAAAGCCTTCATACTTGTTCATGTTTGGACAACATCGCGAAGACATTTTCTAAAGATAATAATTAACAATATAATTATTAATTGATTATTAACTATAGTATATAATAAGTAAATAATAATAACAAATAGTTATTGATTATTCAAGGGACACATCCTTTCATGGATGGTCACCTTATGTTCCCTATATATGGAACACTCATCTTTGTAATAATACATTGATCATATCTTATATGAAGAATAGCAACATGGTATCAGAGCAGGTCTGGGCTTGACTCCCTTACAGGATGGCCCAAGAAAATGAGAGCAGAGTTAGATTGATTGTGTGACATCGAGGCATAGTTGTTTCACTTAATATGAGAATGAGCGAACCAACAATATTGGTGGCTTATCTCGTTTTTAGCAGAATAAATGAAACTTGACTATGGTTGTTCTTAGAATGTGTATAAGGATATCGACAAAATAAGCATAGCTACATTTTATCGATATAATTCATTCTATTGTATTAAGGGTTTGGGTCATAAGCTTCACCATAAATGAAATTCGTTATGCATATATGCATGTAACCACCTCTGAATGTCAATACCACAGAACTGGTCCACTGGCAGTTGGTTCGCATCTTCTTGATTACTAGAGTTAGATGGGTGTACCACCATCAGATTAAACAACTTTAGGACCATTCTTGGAAAAGGGTTTGATGGAATATTTTCAACTGAGAAAGATGCGGGAATTTTATATAACCCCATATAATTATGTTGTTGCCAAATTGAATATTCAAAATTCAACCTAAACTGGTCCACTGTTGACGTAGTCGCTTTGTTGTTCCCATCTTGATTGTCATAATCAGAAGGAATTTGTTCCTCGACTCCTTCTACCCGAACTAGATCAGTACACAATGTGCCCATTCTCAAAAATGGTTTCCCAATCAATTCGGGGACATATTCAATGTTTTTCCTAATAGAGTATGGGCAGTAGCTGGCCCGTTTTAAATCTGACAAGAAACCTACGCTATCACTAGGGTTATGTTGAACATCTCATGCTTTTGAATGATATGGGAAGGAGTGATCTGGTAATAAAATAGGTCGGGGATTGTTATAGCATGGATAGAAGAAAGGATCCTCTAGTGCTTCCATCACTTTGGCTCTTGTCTTCGGAAATTGGAGATGTATATTGCTTTCTATAAGGAATGAAAGATCAGTCGTTGAGTTGAAGTTTTCAGTTTGCTTGTCATTGTGAAAATTGAAGAATGTAAGCAATTGATGCAACTTACCAAGAACGTTATGTGATATATTCCCATTTGGCATTTTTAATAACCAGAAAGGATAATCTTTCATTTTTAATAACAAGGAAGGATTATAATATTCCATGGACTCTTTTGTAAAGATTACAATTAAAAAGTAGATACTTTTCCAAATCAAACAATCATGTTATCTGAAGTTTCTTATCAACGTTAAGAGGGAGGTGCAGTGTTTTATCTCGTCTAGTCGACTAACCCCTTTGGAAAAGGGTTTCCCTAATTAGTCATTTGAGGTGATTGAGGGAGTAATGCTCAGTTGGATACAAGTATTTCCTAAGCCATGCGAGGTGGCTAGGTGTGAATAAGACTATTAGGAGAGGAGAAACATTACAAGATGGTCATGGAGACTATGGAAGTTGTTGTGTACTATTGGATGACATTGCAGTAGTCGTGTGCTACTAGTTGATTGCAGCATAGTCATAAAGATTGTGGTGGATGATTTGAGCTATTGATGACATGGTAGTAGCAATATGCTACTAGTTGATTGCAAAGTAATCAGCGGATTACAAGATAAAGGAACCCAGACATTGGTTTCACAAAGAAACCTTGATATGTATTAGGGGACATTGGTTCCATGAGGAACCTTGATGTGTTCGAGAGATGTTTGAGGCAGGGATCAAGAGGGAGTACATCGTTCCTCACAACCCTCAACATAATGGGGTCAAAAAGAGGAAGAACAGACCTATTGTTGAGACATTTAAGGTGATGATTCATGATTTTTGAGACAGTTAAGATCTATTCCATGACTGTAATGTATGTTCAGAACAAAATTTCTTGAGGAACATGACTCATGAGGAGGCCTTCACTGAAGTTCAGCTTGAGGTTCGACACTTCAAGATATTTGGGTGTTCAATATACATTTATGGGGTACAGTGAATCTTCGAAGGAATATTAGATCTTGATCCTTCGTCAGAGATAGATTGAGTAAGAGACAAAAAGAGATGGAACCTTTCAAGAAATAGAGATAGCTCAGAGATATTTGTGTTATGCCGCAGCTATGAGCCACATCATTGATTCTAAAACTTCTTGTTATGAGGAGGCAACTAGTCATCCAGTATAGAGAGATGCCATGATGGAGGAGTATCAGTCCATCATGAAGAATGATGTGTGGGATATTGTTCTGAGACCTGAGGGGAATTTTGTAATAACTTATAAATGGATCTACAAGATCAAACGCACAGCTGACAGGAGCATCGAGAGGCACAAAATGAGATTTGTTGCTAGAGGATTCTCTCAGGTGGAGGGAATAGATTATGAGGAGACATTTTATCTTATTGCTCGATACACTTCTATCTAGATGATTATTTCCCTTGCAACATCCATGGGTTAGAGAGTACATCAGATGGATTTAAAGACAACCTTTCTCAATGGATAGATTGAGGAAGAAGTATACATCGATAAACTCGATGGTTTTGTGATACATGAGAAGGAGTCTCATGTGTGCAAGTTGAAAATGGCCTTGTATGGAATCAAGAAACCACCTCGAGCTTGGTATGCAAGGATTGATGGAAACCTGATGATTTTTTGGGCTTCAACAAAAGTGTTGTCAATGATAGCCTGTACTAAAAGACTGTTAATAGTGAGTCCCTGATTTTGGTCCTCTACGTTGATGATTTATTCCTCATCGATACCGAGAGCCTTATTGTTGAATGCAAGCATGCATTGGCCTCTAATTTTGAGATGGAGGACCTTGGTATGATACACTACTTCTTGGGACTAGAGGTGTGGAAAAGAACCGATGAGATCTTCCTAAATCAAGGGAAGTACACATTTGAGAAATTGAAGAAATTTGAGTTATTGAACTTGAATCTCATGGCTACACCAATGATGACGAATATGAAGAAAATAAGTGTGTCTTATTCCATTTCTGATGAAATTGTTTCGACTCTGTACAGACAGTTGATTCGATAATTGATGTATCTAGTTAAACACCCGACCAAATATTTTCTATGCAGTGAGTGCACTTAGCCAGTTTATAAGTCAGTTGAGATAGACACACTAGATTGTTGTGAAGCATGTATTGAGATAGTTGTGAGGCACAGTTCGACATGGTATGAGATATACTTCTAGTATTGATATGATATGGCAGGAGTATATTGACTCTTATTGGGCAGGGAGCACAGTGGACAAAAAGAGCACCTTTGAGTGTTGCTTCACTTTGGGATCTTCCATGGTTTCCTGGTGTATCAGAAAACAAACTTTTGTGGCTTTGAGCACAACAGAAGCAGAGTACATTGCATTAAGTATGACAAACTGTGAAGCAGTGTGGCTTCACAAGCTCCTTGCAAATTTATCTGGACATGTGCTAGATTCCACAGTCATTCATTGTGATAACCAGAGCTGTGTGAATCTCTCAGAGAATCCATTGTTTCATGACAAATCGAAACACATTGATATCAAGTACCATTACATCTGAGACATGGTGCAGAGGAAGGTCGTATTGGTGCAATACCTTCCTATAGATGAGCAAGTTGTTGATGTTCTTACCAAACTCCTTACCAAGATGAGGTTCGAGTACTTCTGTGGCAGACTTGGTGTGGCAGAGAATGCCTCCCTTGCTAAGAGGGAGTGTTGATGTTTGCAGCTTCCTGAGACATTCTCAATATTGTACTACTCTGTGACTTAGTTGAGTTGATCTTTGATGACACTTATCCGAGAAGGGATAAGTGGGGTACTTATCCGAGAAGGGATAAGTACGATTGGGCTTATAACCCAACATCCCATGTGGAGAGCACATGAGGACATGTCAAGGGAGTTGACCCTTGACGTCACACACTATGGGAGTTGACCCTAGTGTTTTTAGAGGGTGTATTCTCTAGAAGTCCACATGGAGTGCCATGTGTGACAAACTTTCTCCAGATCATACTCCTTTATGAATTGAGTTAAGTTGATCTGTGGGGACACTTATCCGAGAGGGATAAGTGGAGCACTTATCTAAGAATGGATAAGTGTGGTTGGTCTTATAACCCAATGTTCCTTGTGGAGAGCATATGAGGACACGTCCCATGAGGACCCTAGTGTTTCTATAGGGTGTAGCCTCTAGATGTCCACATGGAGTGCCATGTGTGACAAAATTTCTTCAGATCATACTCCTCTATGAATTTAGTTCAGTTGATATGCGAGGATACTTATTCGAGAAGGAATAAGTAATTTTGGGATTATACACCATCATCCCATGTGGAGATAACATGAGGACATGTCAAGGGATTTAACCCTTGATGTCTCACACTATGGGGATTTGACCCTAAGTGTTCCTACAGGGAGTAGCCTCTAGAAGTCCACATGGTAGTGCCATGTGTGACAAACCTTTTTCTACTATGGTGGTTGTGTACCACTGGTGGAGACTGTGAGCCTCTGGACAATAGTTGTGTACTACTATCGAAATATACCTCCTTAGCTAAGAGGGAGTGTTCATGTTTCATCATCGGGCGAAACTTCTCCTAGATTGGGCTACAGACCAAGGGAGATAGAATACATTTATCATAAAGGGACACTTGTGGTAAATGGGCCCAGATGTAGTCCTTCCTTGATCATGATAAGGAATAATATGGAGTCGAGCTGATTGAAGTGCTTTCCATGTATCAGTTAGCATCAAGCCGACATTCACTCATAGGTGTATGCCTATGGTGAAAGATATTGATGTGTTCTTTGTCCTAGTCATGGTGACTTGACAAGGATTGATAAAAACACAAGATGCTATATGATATTACATGTGGACCCAAAATGAGCCTAATCTTAGAAGAGAGTTAATTGGCTCAGAGGGAGAGTCGCAGAAGGAGTTACTCGTTAGTTCAGGTGGGAGAGAGATGTCTCCCAAGACATATAGACAAGTGTCATGAGTCTAGGGTGAAGTTTGTATACTTCAAAGACAAGAGTGGCATATTCTAGAATGTCTCCCTTGTTGAGAGGGAGTGTTGATGTTTGGAAAACATTGGGAAGACATTCTCGAAAGAAAATAATTAATAATATATTTATTAATTGAATATTAACTATAATATATAATAAGTAAATAATAATAACAAATAGTTATTGATTATTCAAGGGACGCATCATTTCATGGATGGTCACCTTATGTTCCCTATATATGAAACACTCATGTTTGTAATAATACATCGATCATATCTTATATGAATAACAACAACAATACTAACCTGCAAAAGAACTAAACAATTAAGCTACAACAACAAATTATATAACAAAGGAAAAATAACAATGCATGTAAGGAAATGACATAAAAGACATCTAAGCTATGAAATGCATAAATAACTCATAGAACAATTACCAGACTATTTGTGGGACCCACAACAAGTTGTGGTCACTTCTCAAACACACGCCATGAGCTCAACAAAATGATTTCACCATTAAAACTTGAAAAATGCAGTCTTATATAATTTTGGCAATTTAAAATAGAAAAAACAGAGGAAAATCATATTTGTCTCTAATACTCTAATTCTTCTAATGCTTCACTATTGTATGACCACCGCGGTGGTATTTATAAGTTTTACATACCAAGTGGTCGACCACTGGAGGGTCGAACAATTTCTAAAAAAAACAAATTACATTAATGGTGCCCTAACTGCCAAAATGGAGCGAGCCAATAATCACCCAACTCAAAAACCCAAAATGATTTGTCAAGAGTTTAGTAGTTGGAGGGGGAAACCATGAAAAAAACCCATGTTCATGATTCACACATCACTGGCCGCCAATACCATAACCGCCAAATTCCCACCATTTTTGTGCAAGACGAGGTGTTGTATGGAGTGTCGGACCGAGTACCGGATGGAGTGTCAGACTCAGTGTCGGAAGTAGAAATGTGATGTGTTTTTTCCTTGTGACACCAAAAAAGGTGAATTATATCCTTGGAAACATAAAAACATGATGAATTATACTCAAGATCAACATAAAACACAAATTATGCATACCTAGTGTGGATCATAGTGTTTTGGCACAAATTCCCTTCAAAAACTTCTTCAAAGCATGAAAACACATATATACATTCGTTAAAAGTATCTAATTAACGTCATAAAATTGATCATATCTTGGGCCCAACAAGAATACCATGGCTAAGGTATTGAAGTCATTAAATAATCCTCGTGGTAACTCAATATACCATTTGGTTGCCGAACCCGTAAGAGTTCGTTGGAAAAGTCATAATCTAATGGAGTCATCCATCAATGAGTTGGACAAACACCAAATATGGAATGTCATGACATGATTATTTGGGTCCTCTCCTAATCAACTGTAAAATTTAGGAATATCCAATGGAAATTTGGTAGGTATGACATTCTAATAAGGAGAATGCAAAATAGGATCACTCAAAATCATAGATAAATCCGGTAAATCCAAAGTAGCAAGATATGGAAACTGTGTGTTCACTTGAGGAAGCCGATAGTTTTGAAGAGATAGTGTCGTAGGTATACTAGTAGGACCATCAATAGTCTGTAGATAGTTAGATAGTCCTAAAAAATTTGGTGGCGGAGGATTTTGAGTCGAATAAAAAATTTGAAAACCAGAAGCGACAAAATGACTTGTACCTCCAACTTGATTGGAGCTACGAGGGCCAGGACGATTAGTTCTTCTAGGAGAAGGTGAAGGAGGAATGTGAGGCCCTCCAAATAGAACCTGGGTAGGTGTAGGAATTAAATGACTAGCAACATTATACCTAGGAAGAACAAAATGATTAGACCCTACAGATGGATTCTAGGCAGGATTAACATTGGAAGCATTCTAAGTGGAAGCAGTTTCCCAATAGGAGATTGAATGATAACCATATTTCTGACAGAAACAGGGTTATATTATGGAAACATGGTAGAGTTAATGAGATGGAGAGGAAGAATCGAGTGATAACCAACCAAGAATTTGTCTAAAACTGTGACGACATCACTGTTTGTGCCAGTAAAATGATCTAAAGTTATTGTATAAGAAGTGGAAGTCGCAAGCGTATGTGATTCCACAGGTTGATTAGAAGTTCTCAGGTGAAAATGACTAGCTTTTCAAAAATATCTTGTCTCGAAGAAGTTCTCCAAAGAGACCGACTAGGACTAGGTGAGCTACGATCAAAATTTCTAGCAGTGTAAACTCTATTGGAGTTACTTCACACACACCTAGAATTTATTTTTCCTAAGGTTATTCCTTGTTTATTATTCATAATTAGTCATTATCCAGTCTCCTATATTTTAGGAGAGAATATTCCACCTGGAGAATATTCTCTTTCAGTTGACACTTCAGTTTGACTAGTTGAGTTGACTTTAGATGTTGCATTGGGATCATCACCATGAAACATTGGGATCATCACCATGCTAATTCGACCTTTCCTTGGTATCATCACCAGAGTGGCACATTAGCCTTTATTCCCTGATTTAACTCCTCACTACTCTCTGTTCAGTCAATTAACTAAAGACTAGTTGACTAGTTAACTCAACTAGGTGGCAGCTCACTCCCGTAACTTCCTGAGAGACTAGAATAGGTGGCAGTTCACTCCCGTAACTATTGGTGTGTGTCCATATCACTCTATACCACCACTATGGTGCATTGTTTCACCTTAATTCGAACTCATTGAGTTATAAAAAGTATATCATGTGTAAAACATTCATTATTAACAACGATTAATGAGAATTCTTTCATTCTTTCTCTCTTTCTTCTTCTTTCTCCAATTCTCTCTGAAAATGTGTGTATTATTGTTTATCTAGATATATTATGTGAAATTTCAACACATTTACATGGTATCAGATTTGACAGACTGCTAAGCAAAATCTACACCAAAAGTTTTTGCAGGTACGAAAGATTGAAGACAGCGGAAAGATGGAATTCCAAAAAGAATTCATTCTTACACCTTACAACTATTTTGCATGGAAGGAGAAAATAGTCGTACATATCTGATCCATAGGGTTGTACAGATTAACCATGAATACATATACAAATCCAACATCGTCCATAGAAAGATCCAAGTACTTAAATCGCATGGATGAGGCACTCAGAACAATTTGCAGTCTTATTTCTCCTGATCTCCTTTTTCACATATCTTCTTGTAAGATTCCCAATGAAGCTTGGAAAACTTTGGCAGGACTCTTTGGAAAATAGGATGATATGAGGGGACACATGATGGAGGTGGAGCTGCTCACATTGGATCCAAAAAGATTCGACAATATCCAAGATTTCTTTACAAAATTTGAGGATTTACTATTGCAACTCAAAGCTTGTGGGGATGATAAACCGGCGGAGGAGAAAAAAATGGTTCTCACCATTCTCTCCAAGCTTGCTCCTGAATTCTCTATATTCATATCCACATTCCATACCATTAGATTCACCTATGGAGCCACCTGGAAGATGCCTTCTCTTGAGGACTTTATCGAATCCCTGACACAAGAGCAAACTAAGCTCATCAACATGGGCACAATCAAAGGCCCAATGGTGCATGCGCCCACTGTGCATGATGGAAGAGAAAATTATCATAAATCTAAAGATAAAGATAAATCAAAATCTCATGCACATCTGAAGAAGGAAGGGTACATAAAACCCTTCACCGATACCTCTAGATCCAAAGGGGAAAAGGTAATAAAACGGGAGAAATGCACGTACTGTCACAAAGGATTCCATTCAGAATACGCATGCATGCAAAAAAAAATAGATCTGATGTCTCAAATACTTCAGAAAAATAACCTTGGAAATCACATCCTCGATGGTGCAAAGAAGAAGAAGCCAGAAGATCTGAATTCCAAGAAAGGAAATTCTAGCCATGCCTTGATTGCCATCAACTCCTCTCCCGATGCTTGGATCGTAGATTTATGAGCATCAAATCACATGGCTTCCTCAAAAGAAATATACTACTCTTTGGATGCATGCAAAGGTCCTCCTATTATGATGGGGGACAACTCTTCTGTCGAAGTCACCACCAAAGGAAGGATTGAACTCACCAATGGAAGCTTCGAGAATGTGATGCATGTTCCCAAGATTTATGTCAACCTTCTCTCCGTGTATCAGATGGCGAATTATGAAACCGGAAATAAAGTCATATTCAAACCAAATTCCGTGGACATATACAATATGTAAACCAAATCCAGGGCTACAACCAGTGAGGTAAATAATTAGTCTAGATTGTATACGTTTTCTGAATTCATTGAACCTGATTATGCTTTACTTCTTACTCATGCTAATGAAAGTAGTAAGATATGGCATGAAAGATTTATACATTTCAATTTCAGATACATGAAAATACTTAGAAAGAAAATATTAGTTGATGGTCTACTAAACATCCATTTCTCCAAGGGTGTATGTGAGGGATGTGTTCTCGGAAAACACCCTCAAGAGAAATTCGAAAAAGGAAAGTCTTAGTGAGCCTCCACACCTTTAGATCTGATCCACAGTGACCTCATGGGTCATTTTCCTCATCCATCGATCAACAAAGAGAGGTTTGTTATCAATTTTGTTGATTATTTCTCACATTTTACATGGATCTACTTTCTCAGGAAAAAATATGAGGTCTTTCAACACCTCAAAGATTTCAAAGCTTTGGTTGAGACACAGTCTAGAAAGAAGATCAATGTCCGCTGAACTGATAATGGGGGAGATTATGTGAATCATGAGATCCACAATATTTTCCATGAGGCAGGGATTCAGTTGCAACATACAGTTCCCTACACTCCACAACAAAATGGAGTTGTTGAGAGGAAAAACCGATCTCTAAAGGAGATGGCATCTTTCATGCTGCATGCAAAGTCATTACCATAGAGACTATGGGCCAAAGCACTTTATTGTGCAACATACATCCAAAACAGATCTCCTCATAGATCTATCAAGGATAAGACCCCCTACGAGGCTTGGAGCGGCCTCAAACCAGATGTGGCCCACTTTCGCATTTTTGGTTCACGTGCATGGGCCCAGATTCCATCTGAAAAGAGGAAGGCACTTGATCCACAGAGCAATGAGTGCATTCTTGTTGGATACCCCAACAATGTGAAGGGATATCTTCTTGTTGATCTTTCCTCAGACTGGATCATCATTGAGCGTAGTGTCCAATTCGAGGAAAGTATCTTGCATGTACCTCAACAACCACATGCAAACACTTTAACTCTTCCACTTGTTCAAGATGATGAGCATGCACATGCCGACTCTTCTTCAGATGAGAGTTCTGATTTAGAGGATTCATATTTAGATTCAGAGTCAGTACAGTCAAATGCAGAGTTAGAGCATCCATATGTAGTTGCAGATCCATAGCAGAGGCCCAAGTGGGCACAAACTACTCTTCAGGATGCACAGGATCTCGTAGGTGATCCAACCGATACTAGGAGGAATAGATATTATTTCGAGGAGCCTCCTGTTGCACTCACTGCCACTGAACCATTTCCTTCTAGGCATATTTTCTTGGTTCAGTATTCATATCCACAGTCTTATGGCGAGGCTGTTGGAAATCCCTTTTGGGAATCCTCTATACAGGAGGAGTACAACTCCCTCCTCGAGAACCAGACTTGGGATCTAGTTCCGCTTCCTTCTGGGAGGAAACTTGTCAGATGCAGATGGGTCTATAGGAGCTAGAGCGTAGCAGATGGACAGATCAATACATACAAATCCAGGATTGTCTCCAAATGATTTCAACAAGTTCATGGTATTGACTATGATGAGACCTTCGCTCCAGTAGAGAAGATGGATTCCATAATATTGGCACTTGCCATTGTGGAATCCAAGGGATGGGAATTCCATTAGATGGACGTGAAGAATGCATTTCTTCATGGCGATCTCTCTGAGGAGATCTACATGGAGAAGCCCTAGGGATTTATGCAGGACTCATACTTGGTCTGTTGACTGGAGAATTCACTTTATGGCCTCAAACAGGCTCCAATATGGACTCCTACTTGTTATCACAGAACTTTGTACATTGTAAATCAGACTCAAATGTATACATGCTCATGACGGCTGATTCACTTCTACTTTTAGTTCTGTATGTAGATGACTTGTTGATCACCAGTTGCTCGACTTCAGCAATTGCTGCAGTCAAGAGGATTCTTCATGACATGTTTTTGATGATGGACATGGGTCTGATACACCTCTTCCTTGAACTTGATATCAGTTAGGATGCATCTGGCATCAAACTGTCTCATGCCAAGTATGCACGAGATCTCCTTGAGATATTTCACATGACAGACTGCAAGTCTTCTCCGACTCCTTTCCTATCATGAGTCAAAATTGAGGATGGTGGTGAGACTCCACTGGTTGATAGGACACTGTACATATAGCTAATGGGGAGTTTTGTCATAATAGTTGGTTCTAGGCTATAACATAGCCAAGCCTTAGAACATTTTAAATGAAAAAATAAGTTATCATTCAAAACTTGATTTGGGTTGTGTGCAAGTAAATTATGAGATAACCACGAACCAATTTTGATTAGAAGCGGCCCCTCCCAACATGAGAGGGATCTCTAGAATATATGTCACGATAGGATATTCAATAAGCTTAAGAGTGGGCAGATCTGTGGGTAACAGAAAGTTTTGAGGCTTTTAGGGTTGATGGGTTGGACCAAAAAGTAGTCCATTGGGCATGGAGTCAAATGATCAAGCAAGTAATAAGAGTGTTTCGGAAATGGAAATCCATGGAGCAGAGGTGAGATAGAAGATTATTATAGAGGGAAGGATTTATAAAAAGTATGGTAGAAGAATAAAGAGAAAACATATCAAAATGCAAGGAGCACTTAGCAATGAGTGAATTCCAAGCATAAATCAGTGGAAAGAGATAGTTGGGACAGAGCATCTAGCAAAGGATGAATTTTGAACCTTTAGATCTCTACAAGGAAAAAACTATAACCTATCCTGCAATAGAGAATCTAACAAATGGATGAATTCCATTATAAGCAGGAAGAAAAAGTGAATGGAATAGTATGAAAACTGAGCAATAGACAAACCCTGTAACCAACATCACAAGAATCTCTGATGTAGATCAAAAATGACTTTGCACTCTTATATTAAAAATGAAAGAAAAAATTACAGTCCCATGAGTACTACTCCCCCCTCCCTCTTTATTTTACAAATCTGACTCATATATGTATTGAGGTCGAAATCCTCTCTAATCTAAAAGATATCAACAATTACAACCAATTCTTGAAACTTTCTGCCATAGAAAATGGGCCAAACTGCTGAAAAATGGGACTGTGGTTATAGCTCTATATCTCTCGAATCATGAAATTTGTGTATAAACTAAAAGAGGATTTTTTTCATCTATTTATGATGAGAAAAAACCTCTATCAGTTTCCTAAGATCCATTTTCATTTGCCCCAAATATACATTTAACAAACATGTGTCAAAATGTTAAGGTCCTAACCTGCACATAGATAGATTAATGTATTCGGATGTAATAAAGGTCAATATTAATAAGACCTTTCAATAAAATAGAATAAGGCGGATGTAAGAAGACCTAATAGAAGCTTCCGCTTCTAGAAGGATCTTCC
>SNQJ01S0013798.1:464-17453 GCA_010110895.2 Picea sitchensis
GGCAAAAAAAGGAATGTTGATTGTACAGTCCGTACGGATGCTGACATGGCAGGCCATACGACACATGGCAGGAAGTTATTTGGATATTTGGCATGTGACATGGCTTGTTTGTAGTGAATGGGTTGGTGACACGTGGCCCAATCAATGGCCACCATGTGTCACATGTATATTGGTTTAAAATTATGTTGTTGGCCAGAGTCAACCCCATGACCTCCAGGCAGGTGGGAGAGACTTGGGAAGAGCCGCCAACCAGCATGCCACTGGTTGGTCCTTGTTATATATATGGCAATATATTTATATATGTTTTCATATGTGGATAGTTGGGGCATGACCGGGCTGGGGCTTAGCCCCAGCCCTTGGTCGCACATTGCGTTAACATATGACCCATTGCTATACCATTTGGCGTGTGTGCACGGTTGCATTTTGATTTGGTTTCAACGGTTATACAAATGACCCGCCACTTGTCCTTTAACCATTGGCTTGTGGAACGGGGGCCTATGTTTACACTTGCGCATGGTCGTATGGGTCATACGACCTTGCCCTTGACGGTTAGGGGCTAGGTGTGCCTGTAACTGTCCTACAGTTTGAACGGTTCGCGCGGTTGCATCCGGTGCTATGTTTTTATGGTTAAATATGTGTGTGGGCTAGGTTGAGCCAACAAGGGTGTGCTTTGTATATGTAGAGACAACAAGTTTGAATAGGGACTTCCAGGAAGCTTATCTTCTTCAATTTTTGGCCAAACGAGGTGCCGAAAAAGCCCAGCTAGGGGTTTTTGGACATTTTGAAGCCATTGGAGCAGTCTATTTGGCATTTTGAGCATTGTAAAACACATTTTTTAGCACTTTGAGAAAACAATACAAATGATCCATTGGAAGATGGACCAAGAGATGTAGCCCAAGAGAGGGGTGAACTCCTTTATCCTTTGTTGTGTTATGTGTTTTCTATTTACTATTATTGTTGCTGTTTATATGCATCTTGAATGAGAAAATCCTATTAAAGTTGTGTTGCAAAGTTGATCCATTTGCATTTTAACACATAAATTTTACTTGCAAATAATTTCAAGAATACAAGTCTTCTTCATTTTTAGATCAGATGAACACTTGTGCTTGGTACTATAGTGTCTGCGAGAGCACAAATTGTATGCGCAATTGTCCAAATTCTATTCTTATCAATCGAAGATTCACTACTTAGGGCATGTCATCTCCAGCAAAGGCATCACCGTGGATCCAGCCAAGGTTGAGGCTATTATGGAATGGCCTGCACCAACGAATGTCATGGAAGTGCGTAGCTTTATGGGTTTAGTAGGATACTATCAATGGTTTGTCGGGGGATTTTCGAAGATAGCAAATCCGATCATGGAATTGCAGAAGAAAAACAAGAAGTTTGTTTGGACCGAGAAATGTGCGGAAGCATTATGGAGGCTTAAAGAGTTGTTAACGACAACACCGATACTAAAGGTCCCTGACATGGACGTCGACTTCATGGTATGCACAAATGCATCCAAGGAAGTCTTAGGCGGAGTCTTTATGCAAGACGAATGAGTGATTGCTTAAATTTCGAGGAGAACTACGCGACGCACGATTTGGAGTTATTAGCCATCGTATATGCCTTGAAGGTTTCGAGACACTACCTTGTTGGATGAAAATTTGAACTAAAGATTGATCATTGTGAACTTCAACACATTTTTATGCAAAGTGACCTGAACGCGCGACAATGGCGTTGGTCAGAATTGCTTAGCGAGTACGACTTTGAGATTACTTACATAAATGGAACAGTGAATCGAGTGGTGTATTCTTTGAGTCGGAGACCATGCATCTTTTCAGTGTTGCCTCTTCAGACGAATCTACATGAAAAGATTCTCACTTTAGAATGTGATGATGACTGGTACAAAGAGGTCGAGGGTTTTATCAGACAAAACACAATTATGGTACCATGATATGAGGGATTTTCATTTGATAGCGATGGGTTATTGAGGTTTAAAAGTCGGATTTACGTACCGCCAAACGACGAGTTGAGGATGTTGATCCTGAGCGAGGCTCATAGAGCTGTTTACATGGCTCACCCGGGAGTCACAAAGATGAGGGAAGACCTTAAGCCTTTATTCCTTTGGAAAGGAATGAAGGCAAACATAGTCATCTATGTGGCCATATGCCTCAAATGTCAACAAACATAGACACCCAGCGGGATTACTACAACCACATCCTATTCCGGAATCTAAATGGGAGGTTATTTCAATGCATTTCGTTGTTGGATTGTCGCTGACGGCGAGGAGACATGAATCGATTTTTGTAGCAGTAGACACTCTGACACAGAGTTCTCACTTTATTCCTGTGTGTACGACATATCAGGCACCTGACATAGCTAGAGTTTTCATCAGTGAGATTGTGAGGCTACATGGCATGCCTAAGAAGATTATATCTGATCGAGGATTGGTGTTTACTGGATGATTTTGGATGAGTTTCCAAGAGGCCTTGGGAACCCAACTTAACTTTAGTATTGCGTATCACCCAAAGACTGACGGGCAGACTGAATGAATGAACCAAACCTTGGAGGACATGTTGTGCATGTACGTGATGGACCAACAAAAGCATTGGGAGGAATTCTTGCCACTAGTAGAGTTCACTTACAACAACAGTTACCAAAGCACCATTAAGATGGCGCCTTTTGAGTTTCTTTATGAGTGACCGTGCTGGATGACTTTGAGTTGGGATCGACTTGAGGATAGGGTCCTGGTGGGACCAGAAGAGATCCAATAAATGGAAGAGAAAATTCAAATAATAAGACAAAGGATTATAGAAGCGCAGGATCGACAGAAGAGTTATGTCGATGAGCACCGAGTCGACCGTAGTTACGAGGTCGGCGATCGAGTATTCTTGTGGGTTAAACCACATAAGAGTTTGATTAAGTTTGGGAAGGGAGATAAACTCTCTCCTAGGTTCATGGGACCTTTCGAGATTGTGGAGAGAAAGGGGCCCATGGCCTATCGACTAGCCTTGCCTGATTCTTTGAGGCGTATGCATGATGTTTTTCATGTATCTATTTTGAGACATTATATTAGTGATCCTACACATGTGGTTGACATGAGTTCCTTACAGGTAATAGACGAGGGAGCGCTCATGGCTGAGCTGGTCTGCATTTTAGATCATCGCTTTCAACAGTTATGACGTCGAACAATAGATCAAGTCAAGGTCCAGTGGGACAATTATAATCCACACTTGGTGACCTGAGAGGACGCATATGATATGCACCAGCAGTTTCCATTTTTGTTTGTTAGATAGACATATGATACTGTGATACACTTATTTTGGCATTTATACTAAGAAACTTCGAGACGAAGTTTAGACCAAGAGGGGGTGTATGTAACATCCCGCTCTGGCGCACTGAGAAAACTTATTCTTTGAGGACACTTGCTCGCAAATGATCTAGACTATTATGATATTAAAACATTTGTCCTTGATTATGATGCGTTATGGTATATGACATGATGTTTTACTGCACTGACATAAATAGGTGCTATTGACTCGGTTTTACTAAGTGTCCAGGGTTTTGGACCTTGGGGATGCAGAGGCATCGACGAAACCCCTCGGACTACGGATCGAGTCAGGGAGTGTGCTATTGGGGTTTGATTGTTTTATTGTGATTTTAGTACATTTGATTAGATGATATGATGTGGACATGTTCTTACATGATTGTTGATGATGCAAGATGATGATAGCTTGCCGAACAGACTCACATATGGAGTAAAGGCGCCACACATGACTACTAGAGAGGTTGAGGGAGAGGTGTGGAAAACAGCCCTACCACAGCCTACTAGCACTCCCACTGTGGCTTGAACTATAGGTTAACGATTACCTACTTTGAGAGGACCCACGATGTCGTGAGGGCAGACTGCAACAGTCGCTCACGAGAATTTTTAGAAGATTTTTATTAAAACTTAAAGTAAATGAGATTTAGGGAGAGATTGGATGTTCTAAAACTCTATAAAAGAAAGTGAGGAGGAGGAAGTAGGGGGATGGACTGTTAGTGTAACGTTACGCTGCCAGATTAGTGACTTGACCAATTTACTTGTGGGGAGTTGGGATTTCCCAGCTCAGATAGGAGTGGTAGCTCGGCCTTACAAGGCGAGCTGGGAGCTAGACGTACCATATGGATAGTGTGTGGCCCCTTTGAGGCTCAGGGGGCTAAGGGGAAAGCAGAGTACCCCTAGCGTTGGCTGGGAGGTACGAGTGAGGTCTCGATGGTTGGCGAGTGGGAGAGGCAAAGAGTGCGCGTACGTCATTCGAAGCGGGCCATCAAGCAATGGTACACTCTTGAATTTTGGAGAGTAGATTTTCTTAATACTTATGCTTGGTTGGCTTGTTGATTGAAAATGGATTAGATAAACTTATTAATGTTGGATTGGATAAACTTATTAATGTTCCGTCTGAAATTAAATTGAAATTGTTTCATGGCTGGAGGTTTTTGTGCATTTTTTTTTTATAAAACTGAAATATGGCTGGAAGTAGATGTCTGTGATTTGAATGAATGAAAAAGAATTATCATTTTAGAATATGTCAATCTGTAATGGCTAGTTATTGATCCTTGGGTGGTGATTTAGATAGGTAATTCTGGCTGCAAGTTCACATACACATTACTGAGTCGCTGATGATTTTTTCCCACGATTTTTTTTATTATTTTTAATATAATGATAGAGATGTCGAATGCCCTCGAATAGATGCAAGGGAGGTTGATTGAGTGGGCTGTTACATGCCCTCTTTTGCTGCCGTTGCTTTAAATGACCCTGAATTACACCTATTGACAGTGATATTTTTATCACTAGTGACTGTGATCAAACTTCCCGTCAAACATTTTACCCATTTCTTTTTAGCTGCAGGTTAGTCACTTACTACCAAAGACTTTCCTCTTTTCTTCACAGGTTCTATCACAGAGTTCATAGCTCTTTTCCCCTTTTAATTCTCACGGATTTATTTTAGATCAATGATTGGAGTAGCTTCGGTTTCCACCACGAATTTTAACCTGTGAACAATGCTGACCCTTTATTGGTGTAGTGTTGGTATCTGGTGTTGATTATAGCACTGTCATGATTTGCAATTTTTGTCCAGCGATCCAGCCCTGTAAAGGTAGCGGATGATTAGTATTCATCACATGCCTAGCGAATTCTTATTTAAATTCTGAAACGCCTCTTAATAATTTGCGTAGAAATTCTGTTTCTATTCTCTAAAATTCCTCATAACCTATGTGCAACATTTCATCTCCTTTTATGGAATGTCTCTTAGTTGTATGCACAACAAATTATCCCTAACTTCTGGAATGTCTCATAGTTAATTACACAACGTTAACGCTGGTCTAGCACACCGCCTCACACACGATCTTACACAACGATAATGTTGGTTGTTGTTAGGTAGCGACAACGCTGGACGCATTGTACCTGGGTTTTAGCTACGTGTAAGATCCCTCCTCGTGGCTTGTGTTAGGCGTTTACTTTTAGACTCAACTCTTGGTTCCTCGGGTGCTTGGTTATGCCTTTAATGGGTGCGTTTTTGGGTTTTTCTTGTGTCATTGGAAGGCGATTATGCTTCTTGGGCCTATAATAAAATATTTTAAAAACTTCATCATTCACCTTTTGTTAAATTAAACCATATTTGTTTAATTTAATGAACCTCCTATTGTAATTCAAGCTACAACGTCAATTGGTTCGCTATTGTAATAATCATTTTTGAATGGGCGACGGTCCAATTTGCCTTATACAACCTTTTGATTATTGGATCATACTCCTCGATACCATTATGTCTCAATAATATCGCTAAATCCAATTGCATATGCATGTGAGGAACCTCGTCACTCTTTATCCATCCAACTCCATAGAGCACCAATTGCAATTGGGAATAATTTGGGTCTGCGCTTACGTCATTTCTATTCGTGCTACCATTTCTGGGTCCCGTAGTTGTTTGGTAAATTATCTAACTCTTCCTGAACGTACTGTACATTCTTGATTGCACTGTACATCTTGATTATTTCCTGAATTATTGTACAGTCAGACGCACTGTCCATGGTTTTCAATCTAAGATTGTTTACCCAAAAAAATTAAACCCCTATACAAAAATTAAATATCAAATATCCCTATATGAGAAAGATCCCTTATTTAGGTCCCCGAGGTGTAGGACAGTCGGTGACGGAGTGTGTTGTTAAGCCACTCCGTGATGTTAAAGTCACCGGTTCGAAACCTGCGGGGACAAAAAATCCAACCATGTTAAGGGTTGGCGTGGCTCAGGCCGGGTGCGATCCCCGGGTGATTTTGACGGCTTAGATGCCCCTGAGTCGCGGTTTCTCAAGCCACAGGTTAATCGCAGGTCCTGCACAAATTAACAAACAAACAAAAAAAAAAGATCCCTTATTTATCATATATCAATATTTTATGTTGTACAAAGGAAGGAAAATGAACATAAATTATATGTAGAGAACATTCGATATGCAGAGCTCAATATACTCAAGCTACAAAGATAGTCACAATGTCTAACATCATAAATTTAAATAATTTGTCATAATAACCAATAACAATATATAACATCTAAGACAAGTGATGAAGATGTTTGATATCCAATATAAAAAGTATCCTCAAAGTATCCAATTTAAATATTTAAATATTGTAACGCATGGGACATGAAATGTTTTCATCAAATAGACTTTATACCATTGTACGATCACAATGTATGTTATGAAAATTGTTATATTAACCTCATTCCACACTTGCAAAAGCATTCCATGTATACACCATTCCTCATAAATAATGATATTGAGTAGAAACGACTTAAAAAAGGCTATCAATATACAGTAAATAATACAGGTATCATGAAGTATGCTTATGAAAAAGTGTAGTACAATTATGTAATGAATGTTAAGGTTGAAGCTAATATCTAGGGTAATGCTAACTTTCAAGGCTATTATTGTTCATGGTAAAACTAATGTAATATAATGTTTAAAGTTAATACTAATGATTATGGTAAGGTTAAAAATTCAATGTTATTTTGTTTTATGGTAATGTCAATGTAATTGTTACAAATAATATATAAGGTGCAATTCGTCGCCATTTTATTGAGTTATTGTAATATAAAATGTAATGTGGTTATTATTGTATGGTAACGATGTTGAAATTCCATTACCATTGATAACAGATACAAGGTAATGTCTTGAAATAAGTTCAATAAGCTATATGATTCAGTAAATGGGGATTTGTGATTAATTGAATTTACATTATTTTTAAGTTTGGGTTTGGTAACTCGTCGATTAATGAAAAGGAACGGATTGATTGATCTGTATTTGATGCCAATTGGGGCGTAGGTAATGCCGAGTCTTAAATAGTGGTTGGTTCTTGTCGGAGCACTTTTCTAACTTGCGTTTTCCATAGAGGACGTGGATGTTCTTTTAATTATTGTTTCACTTGGTTATGTAAACTTTGATGAGCTTGGTTGCTTACGATAAGGGTTCTAGCGACCTATGTAATTTATTGTTGAGTTTCTAGGATGTTTGTCCTTAGCTTAGTAGGCTTGGTCTATTGAGTCAGGTGGGATGTAGACACCTCCATGTTCCTCATAACAGTGGCCAGCCCTAAGACCTTAAATGGTTAAAATCGATAGGAACCTGGGCTTGAGCGCTGCTTATGTGTCTTGGAGGTCCTAACCATTGCAGGGTAGGATGGGTGGGTAGTCAGTATTTTTATTTTGTCTATTGATTGTTGTTCTTTACTGGCAGATGTTGATGTGCATCTTAGATTTTTACATTGATATCACAGTTGCATGCATCATGATTCGTCGTCATGTGGCAGCGCAGAGTATAATGTCTTGTTACCCTTGTACACATGCACACACACAAAAAAAATAAAAAAATAAATTTGCACTTGTTATAAGAGGTTTGTCTGCGTAACGAGGAGGTTCGTTACAGTTTCTGTATGAAGGCATAAGGCTGTGTTTTTTTTTCTTTATATATCTTCTTTTCCTTTCAATGTATTCCAACCATTTATTTTTCTATCTCAGTGAATGTGTTTATTATGACAACGAGTTTGTGTAGGATGTCGCAGTGATTCCCTTTAAGACAGTGTAGGGAATTTTCTATGTGTCATAGATATTCTTTTATGCTATCACCATGAATGTATTTAATATTGATAGCTATATTATTAGGATAGCACTTGTCACAACTATATTTCTGATATCACAGTAATTATATTAATATTAGGACAGTGACTGAAACGCAGCGTTATCATACTCTGTGATATAATAATGTTAGCAAATAATACTCCTTTGACAATTTGGTTAGCGAATTATACTCTTTTAGTAGTGATTTATATTGCACAATGTCATCATCACACACAACCTTATCACTTTCGACTCATAGATTTCATATTTCGATCAACGATGTCATTGTTAGTCTTCTTTAGCGTTAGTGACAGCGTTGGATATTTTTATGTGCCAGAGATGTACTAAAATTAGAAACAATGATTTACACATATGGTATCTGTGTCTTTGAAAGTTTTAATATGTCAATAGTTTAATGTTTATTGACTGCGTTTTATAGAAGTCTTGATTATATGAACAACATTGGTAGCATTTATAATGAACAACCTTTTTGTGAGCGATTTTATTTATGATGAGTGAATCTTTATCTTTTATAGACAACATTTTAATTGCAAATGTAATAGACAACCTGTAAAATGTGAAGTGATAGTCTTAGTTTTAATTGTGTATTTTAAACAGTAAATTTTAGACTGCAATAATATATTTTATATTTATTTACACACGTGCGTCTGTTCATCATTGGGTTGTGTGGTTCAATTTTGTCATCATTGCCTCCCTACCTTAAAAAAAAAAAAATCACTTTTTTCTTTGCTTGTAGTCGTAACGATTGGGGTCGTTACATCGACTTAGACTTTAATTTAGGGATTTATAAGTAATCATTTCAATCCTTAATTAATCAACTAAATCCGGAAATGCTTAAAGATTTTACAAGGTTTAATTATTCTCCCAAGGTTTTCTAGGCCGCCTAGATTCATTGACTCAAGTATCACTTTCACGATGTGCCCTTCAAGAGGCACGTCATGCTCCAAGGGTGCCACTCTCCTTTGATTGGTTTTGGTAGTTTTCCAACCCTTGGAGTCAACACTCCATTCTTTCGACCTTATGAGAGACTAAGGTATTCTAAGGAATAAGGACTTTTCCTTATTACATTTCCCTTAGAAATATTCATGAGTGGTTGTCTCATTCTTCCCTCATGACATCGCTGACCTCTCGAACTAGGTAATTGTTAACCTACAATTTGAGCCATGGCGGGAGTGCTAGTAGGCTGTGACAAGGATGTTGCCACACCTCTCCCTCAATGTCTAGTCTATGTGCATGACCCCTTTACTCCTTATGTGAGTCATATTAGAAAGCATTCGTCATCCTGCATCCATCAACGAAATATTTTCAAGGATCCATATATTAAATCATACTATAATCGATCATGTGTCACATGTGCATAAATGGAGTACTCAAACCAATACAATCCACTTCTTGACTCAATCCGGAGCCCAAGTAGGTCCATTGATGCCATCAACATTCACAATCTATCAAGTGTCCTACACACTCAGGGAGACTCGTCAATAGCATCTATCAATATGCATATATCAAATAACAAAAAATCATAATCCATCAATGTCATCATAATAATCCATAAGAGAAACAAATAACCATGTACTATAACTGGATCACTTGCACACAAGTGTCCTTTAAGAATAAGTCAATAACAGGTTCTCTCAAAGTGGAATGTTGCAGTTTATAGCATAGAAAGAACCAATGAGAATCGACATGTCATTAAAGAATATCATTTTTATATAAGTGATGATCGTACACACGATATTCATTATGTACAACATTGTTTTGATAAACAATATGATTCCTTGAAATCATGTGGGATCAAATATGTTCAACATTGGATATGGTCAGATAGATGTATAAGTCAATTCAAATCTTCACAATCATTCTATTGGTTGTGTCATCTTCATAATAAATCAAACATTAAACATTTTTCAAATTTCTTCGAGACTGGTCATGGGAAAGGAGAGCATGGCGTTCCAAGGGATTGTGTAAAATGAGCACTTCAAAGGTATCAAATGAACCATTCTGTCAATAAATTGTATTTGTTTATCAAGTTGTTCAATGGTGCCAAGTATCTCTAAACCATAAACATAATCCATCAAGGGATGTGTGTAGTTGTGTGTATATATGTTGTACACATGAAAGTTCAATATTAATAATTTGTCAAGTTAACACACACACACACACACATATTCATTTACTTAAATAAATTATTCTCAAACTGTGCAGGTTTTTCTGGAACATCGGAATCCAATATGTAGATATATCGATCTCATATGAATCTATTACAATACATGGGAATAAAAAATTGCATTCAATTAAAACAAAATCCTGCCAAAATTTTTAGTGTTTGATAAAAGGAATGCATCTTGTTTTTGTTCACATTAAATTAGGAGACACAGAATCCGATGAGATTTGTGAGAAGAAAAAAATGACAAATATGTTAAAGTTTGGAGACATATAGAAGTTAATACAAATGGGGAAATTCCACTTGCAATATTAGAGGAGTTGGAATCAAATGAAACTACAGTTTCAATTAATGGTGATAGATTTTTTTATCTTGTTAGAGAAGGTAAACCGTTACGATTGTTCAAAAATATTTTTTTGTGTTTAAACACTACAATGACACTTGTTGTTGTCATTATCATGTGGAATTTGAGTTATATTACAACACTTTTCTTGATTTTGGTAAAACATTTTGGGCAAGTTCACCTCCTTCTTCCACAATTAGTGACTTATATCCCAAATTATATGTGAAAGAGAAGGTGATGAATTATTTAATTAAATGGAAGAGAAGGTGACAAATTATTTAATTAAATTGAAGAGAAGGTGATGAATTAAATGAAGGTGTCATTTAATTCTATTAATTAAATAAATTAGAATTATTTCCCCCTTACACTTGTCACCCTCTCCCCAAGTTGCACAAGTATTTGCATATTATATTTTAATTAAATGTCAATTTCCCTCACCTTTCCTAAATATGATCCTTAAATCAGTCCTAGTTACCTCTTTATTCCTCATATTCCCATTTAATGACTCATGCCTTACTCAATCTGAGTTGAGTTAAAATATGAGTCTGTTTCTAGTTAAACTAGTGGTACCTAGACTCTAGATTCATTTCTGTGCGTACCCTATTCTCTCATCTTTATATATTTCTTAATTTAAAACTCCATTTTAATATTTTCTTGCACGCATGTGCCTTATATAAAATCTTTAGATATATTTCACATTTTCTTAATTCTTAACTTGATTTACTTCATTCTTTTTTTTTAATTTAATTTATAATTTAGTTTTAGTCTTCTTACCAAACTTAGACTTAGGTTTAATTTCTCTCCCCCCCCCCTTTTTGAATAGGCATAGAATTTTATTGGGATTTAATAAATGCAATCTTTAATTAATTAATTAATTACGACAAAGCCCAAAGATTTTCAAGGTTCATAATTATTCTTTCAAGGTTTTCTAGGCCACCTAGATTCATTGACTCAAGTTTCATTTACATGGTGTTCCCTTCAATATGCACTCTGTGCTCCAAGGGTCCCACTCTCCTTTTGACCAGTTTTGATAGTTTTCCAACCCTTGGATTCAACACTCCATTCGGGAAACCTTGTGAGAGACTAAGGGATTCTAAGGAATAAGTACTATGCCTTATTGCGTGCCCCTTAGAATCTCCATGAGAGACTGTCTCAGTCTACCCTCACGATAGTGTGGACCTCTCGAGCTACATAATAGTTAACCTACAATTTGAACCATGGTGGGAGTGCTAGTAGGTTGTGACAGGGACACTGCCACACCTCTCCCTCAATATTTGGTTTATGTGCATGGCCCCTTTACTCCTTATGTGATTCATATTAGCAAGCATTCGTCAACCTCCATCCCTCAACAAAACATTGCCAATGATACATATATTAAATCATACTATAATCGATCATATGTCACATATGTATAAATGAAATACTCAAACCAGTACAATCTACTCCCTGACTCAATCTGGAGTCTAAGGAGGTCCATCGATGCCATCAGCATCCACAATCTGTCAAGTGTCGTGCACACTTAGGGAGAACTCGTCAATAGCATTTGTCAATACATATATATCAAATAACATTAAATCACAACCATCAACATCATCATAAAAATCCATAAGCAAAACAAATAACCATGTACTATAACCAGATCACTTTCATGCAAGTTTCTGATCCAGGATCTTTTCATCGAGTGACTTATAAATAATTACATTAGATGAGCATACATTTAATTGCACCATTAAATAAGGAAAATATCAATAATGAAGAGACATAAGAATCAACTCTAAACACAAAAGTTGATAACAAAGTTTGTCCCTGGTGGACTACGTCTCTGGGTCATGCTCTCAAATGGGTAGGCTCTTTCATTAGCTCAGCAAAACAATTTGGAAAAATACATAAGTATACCTCATTCTAAAACAAAGATGCATAAATAATGACCAGATTATAAAACAGACAACACCACTAAATTCGTCGCATTGAATTACCCAAAAATGACTATCTTTGCACCTCAATTTGACTCTGCCAGTCCCAGGTCCAAGAAGAAATTTGTCTCGATTTTTATGCCCTTCTGCAACCTATAATTAATGACTAGACTGCATTGAAAAACATGCCCAAGGTCGTACCGCACCCAGGTCTCCTCCCAGGGCTAGGCAGACTCAACATTTAAGTAATTTTCATGGGTGTTGATACCAACATAGGCCACTAGCCTGTTGGTTTGTGCATGAATATAAAGGCATTGTATGGGGAGGAGGTCTCGGGGTCAAACCCGCGGGCCTCCCCTTTTTGGGTTTGTTTTGTTGTAATATATGTATTGATATAACAAGTGGCCCAACCATTTTTTTTGGTGGCACTATCCATGATCCCAATGGTTAGAACATGGCCAAGTTTGGCATGGTCCCCCAGATTTGGAGGACCCGCCAAACTTTTTAATTTTTTTCAAAATTTGGTCAGAGGCTATCATTGAGATTTTTCCTCTTGTCACGTAGCAACCTTTGATTGTGCCACGTGGTAGCCTCTCATGGGTCCATTTCATCCTCTACCATGTTAKCACCAGGTCATCACACCATGTCATTGTGCCACATCACTGTACGGACTGCCATGTGGCATGATCCTATTGGTCCATAAATCAGTCTGAAAGTGCCAAAACTGGGTGACACGTGGTAGCCTCTTGTGCTGCCATGTCACCATGTTGACATCATGATGATGTCACAATGACATGCATCACCTTCTTCTCCTGCCACATGTGTATTATGGATGCTGACATCAACAGTACGGATGCTGACTAATCCCTTGTTGACTGGGCTAGTTTGACCAAACTTTGACCACTAATATATTTCAATTTGTAACTCCATTTGATGAGTCATTTACGCCATTATAAATATTCCGATGCGTTATTCGTGATAATTTCATTTTCACTGAGTTTTTGGAAATTAAAGTTTTTTCCCTTTCTTTATCTGTTAAGGCCATTCTGAGCATCCTGAGTTTCCTCTGTGATTTCTGAGTTATTCTTATCCTTCTTTGGATCTATTTTGTATCACGCCTTCCCAATGAGATATTTTTGGACCACCAAAAGTTTTCATCAATCAATAGGTAAGTGAGGGAAGATTCCCCTCACTTTGTCCTTCTCAATCCACTTTTCCTTGCTTGGATGTGTGCCCTTCAATCCTACTTGAAGATAATCAACATCACCCCTGCATGAAGTCCTCATCCTTCTCTCCAGGATGATATCTTTTTGTAACTAATCCAAGTACTCAAGTGAAAAATCATCAACTGAAGGTATTGAAACTTCCTTATCCTGATCCATAATGATGGGAGGCTAAAAAAGTTTCAAGTTCTCTATTCACAATTGATTAAATATGCATATAAGGTGGAAGATCCAGACGAAAAGCATTGGTACCACTTTTCTCCAAGATAGTGAAGGGTCCATAACGAATGGGCTTGAGTTTCTTACCTTCACCCTTCAATCACTCCTTGTTGATGTGAAGCCATACTTGGTATCCAACCTGGAACTAATGATCAACCCTGTGCTTGTCATGACGAGCTTTATATTGTGCTTTACTTTTCTCCAATTGTTCCTTGACTACCTGGTGCACCTGCTAGATCCTATGGATGAACTTGCAGGCTCTCTCCTCTGTTCATTCTTTATTCAGATTGGCATCTCTCCCATACATCAAGTCCAAAGGAACCTTGGGTAGGTACCCAAAACATGTCTCAAAAGGTGAATTATGAGTGGAGGAATGTAAAGATTGATTGTAAGCATGTTGTACATAGGGTATATGTTCATCCCATAACTTGGGATGCTTGTTGTAGTAGCCTTGAAGAAAAAGTACAATTGTTTTGTTTACCACCTATGTTTGTACCTCAGTCTTTGGATGGAAAACAATGCTCCTCTTCAATGTGGTGTCCATCATTCTCCACAAGATAGTCCAAAAGTCCCCAAGGAATCGAGTATCTTGATCCGAGACAATGGATGTGGGTAACCCAAAGTGAACCCCAACATACTAAAAGAAGAAATTAGCAGTTTGCTCAGCAATGATATTCTTTTTACATGGCATCAAGATACACATCTTGCTGAACCTATCCACTACAACATACAAATAGTCATGACCCCCTTTGGCCATTGGTAAACCCCCTACAAAATCCATGGAGACACTTTCCCATGGATGGGATGGAACAGGGAGTGGTGAGTATAGCCCCAGTTTTCTATTAGTCGTCTTACAAGTAGAAAACATCACACACCCCTTTACATATTTAGTTACAATTGGTTTCATTTTAGGCCAGTAAAAAAACCTCTGCAAATGAGACACAGTTTTTCCTACCCCAAAATGCCTAGACACAAGAGAAGTGTGATCTTCTTGTATGACATGGAATTGTTCACTTGTAGGAATACATAGCTTTCCAAGATGGTAGAATAGTTTTCCCTGTAGACAATATTTATCTACCTATGCACCATGGGTTAGCTTCTCATATAATTATTTTGAAATCTTCATCGATGGAATATTGTTCTACATAGCTATCATGAGATAAAGAAGTATTCTTCAAAATAATAGAAGCAGCAATGGGAGGTCTAGAAAACATATCGGATACCTTGTTACTTGTACCCTTTTTGTACTTGATTACCAAATGAAATTGTTGCAGAAAACCCATCCATCTATAGTGTCAATATTGTTGTAGTTTGGTATTTTCTTGGAGATACTGTCAGGGCTGGTGATATGTATGTATGATTTTTTCCTTCCCTAACAAGTAGTGCTTCCATTTCTTTACGCTTTGGAGTAATGCATACAACTCTTTATCATATGTAGGATAGTCAATAACAGCTTGGTGAAAAGTTTCAGAGTGGTAATAAATAGGCTTACGATATTGCATCAATACTGCAACCATGGAGTATCTGTTGGCATCTGTCTCGATCTCAAAAGGTTGTTGAAGATTTGGCAGTGCTAATACTGGTGCGGTACTGATCTTCTCCTTCAAAGTGTCGAAAGCTTTTTGTTTCTTTCCTTCACACTGAAAAGTGTTCTTCACAATGGCTAAGACATACAAAGGAGATTCTATAAAGGATAAATTTGAAATGAACCTCCTCCAATCCTAGACTGCACCTAAGAAGCTTCGGACCTTGATTACACTTTTTGGCTCAGGCCAATTTACAATTACATCAATTTTGGAATGATTAATTTTTAATTTTCCTCCTCCTACAATATGACCTAAGTACACAAGTGCAGTCTTGCCAAATTCACATTTAGACAATTTTACATACAACTTTTCCCTTTGAAAAGTATCCAATACTTTCTTTACATGCCTCACATGTTCATCCCAAGTCCTACTAAAAATAAGAATGTCGTCTGAATACACGATCACAAAGTCATCTACGAAAGGCCTGAATACATCATTCATCACATGCATGAAAGTTGTCGGAGCATTAAAAATACCAAGCGGCATAACTAACCACTCAAACAATCCATGTTTGGTTTTAAAGGCAGTTTTTCATGCATCTTGTTCTGCGACCCTGATTTGATGGTATCCACTGTGCAAATCCAACTTATTGAAATAAACAACATTCTTCAAGTGATCAAGTAAATCATTTGTACGAGGAAGAGGGTATCGATTTCTCACCATGATTTTATTTAAGGACCGATAATCGACACACATTATCCACATGCCATATTTCTTTGGCACCGTCACGATTAGAGAACCACAAGAATATGAACTGGGCCTGATGACCCCTTGAAAAAATAAACCTTGTACCTACTTCTTAATCCCTGTCATCTCCACAACTAACATATTGTACATGCCCACATTAGGGAGAGGAGAATCTTGCTGAAGATGTATCTCATGTTGGATTTTCCTCTTAAGAGGTAATCCATCTATTTCCTGAAAAATATCATCATACTTAGAAACAATATCAATTAATTTATTTTTATGAGAAGGATCACATCCTTGGAAAGCGTCAGATGTCCTCACATATTTCTCTCTCACGACCATGAGTACATATCTCTTTATTGATACTGAGAGGGGGGTGAATCAGTATCAAGTAAAATTTAAAACATTTTTCAACTTATGCTTAAACCATTCAACTATATCCAATGAGAAATGAACAATAGTATAAGAGTTACACCAATACACCACAATACACCATGCACAATATATGAGAAATAATCAATAGTTATTTTTTAACGGAAGTAATAACTTCCAAAGGTAGCTAGAACTTCCAAATGTAAAGGGAGGAATAAACCTCCAAGAGGAAGATACAATCCTCCAATATCAAGAGAGATTTGAACTCTCCATCCTTTCCCCTTCCTTCCACCCAAGAATATATGAGAGATAATAAAATTTTACATTAAATC
>SNQJ01S0013798.1:25148-36882 GCA_010110895.2 Picea sitchensis
GAACAGTTAGATATAAAAACAACTTTTCTCCATGGGGATTTGGAGGAAGAGATTTATATGCAGTAGCCACAGGGGTGTGAGGTCAAAGGGAAGGAGAATTTGGTATGTAGGTTGAAGAAGAGCTTGTATGGCCTAAAGCAAGCTCCAAGGCAGTGGTGTTTGAAGTTTGACAGGTTTATGACAGAACAAGGTTATAGTAGATGTCATTCTTATCACTGTGTTTATTTTAAAAGGCTAGAAAATGGAAGCTTTATTATCTTGTTATTGTATGTAGATGGCATGCTTGTTGCAGAGTATAATATGCAAGATATAAATGTGCTCAAGAAGAAATTAGCCAATTCATTTATGATGAAGGATTTGGGTGCTGCAAAGAAAATCCTTGGTATGAGAATAACAAGAGATGGGAATAATAAAAAATTGACATTTTCTCAGGGTGAGTACACAGAGAAGGTGTTGGAGAGGTTTAGAATGAAGAATGCGAAACCAGTTAGTACAACTTTGGCTAGCCATTTCAAATTAACTAAGGAAATGTGTCCCAAGACACAAGAGGAGATAGAATACATGTCCAAGGTCCCTTATTCATCAGTATTTGGGAGCTTGATGTATGCAATGGTTTGCACAAGACCGGATATTGCACATGCAGTGGGAGTTGTGAGAAGGTATATGAACAATCCATGTAAAGAACATTGGGAGGCAATAAAGTGGATTCTCAGGTATTTGAGAGGTACTACTACTCATGCATTATGTTTTGGAGGTTCATACACTTTTCTACAGGGATATGTTGATTCAAATATGGCAGGTGATAAAGACAGCAGGAGGAGCACCAGAGGGTATGTTTTTACTATAGGTGGAACAACAGTAAGTTGGATTTCGAAATTGCAAAAGGTTGTTGCACTTTCAACAATAGAGGTAGAGTATGTTGTTACTACAGAGGCTAGTAAAGAGATGATTTGGTTACAAAGGTTTATGGAGGAATTGGAAAAGAAGCAGGAGAATAGCAGGTTGTACTATGACAGTGAGAGTGCAATTCATCTTGCAAAGAACTCAGCCTTCCATTCGAAGACTAAGCATATACAGTTGAGGTACCACTTCATACGATTCACCTTGGAAGATGGACATTTGAAGTTGGAAAAGATACACACTAGACAAAATCCTGCAGATATGTTAACAAAGGGAGTAACTAGAGAGAAACTGAGTTCCTGCTTAGTTTCAGTTGGTCTTCAAGGATGAAGATGAAGATGAGAAATTTTTCAAGTCCAAGAAGGTTCAGAGTCCAACATATACAATAGTGGTGGAGTTGTTGAGATCAGTCTCCAAGTGGGAGATTGTTGGTTGTGGAGCCTAATTATCTTCCTGACTCAGAGGTCTTGTGTTTTTCAGTCGTGCTTATACCCCATGAATACTTTACACCCCAGAAGTATGTACACTCATCCATGTGGGGGAGTGCAAAGGGGGGGTTCATGTATATTGATTTCATTGTAAATCTGGACCATTCATTATAAGGTAACATATCTAACGATAGAGATTATGTTAGGGTTTTTTTCCCTAGAAGGCAACCCTCTTTTATGAGGGAAATGTATTGCGGATATGGATGATGGCAAACATTGTATTCTGAGATAGGATACTGTGAGAGAAAGAAGAGGAATTTATAGTGGTTTTGTTGTAGGTTGTATCCCTTCATATGCTGGATAATAATAAAGGAAGGACCTAGCAATTTCTCTGGTGGTCGTAGCCCACACTGGGTGAACCATGTAAATATGTGTCTCTATTGTATTGTGTATCTTCTGTATTTTGTTTCCGCATTTGTTTTATTTTATTGCTCCACAGTCCTGTTTTTCTAACAAGATTAACCATATTTGCATTTGTTTATCAAAGAAGACATTTCATCTTTATTGAAGAATATTTTTATAAATATATTGCCCCCCAAAATTTTGTTGAAAGGTCACAAGGAAAATGACACTGTAAAAGGGGAATGCATTTGAGAAGGGAAAATAGTATGAGAGTAGCATGTGAAAAAATGGTAAATGTAAGATACCCTAGTCTAACTAAGGAACATCATGAATGAAATACACATTTTAAAATTAAGATTTTCTACTTAATAATTTATTGTAGCTTAGTTGCTACAAATCATACACAAATTTAACCATTTGAATAATGCCATAGTTTTGAACGCATCTAATAAAATATATTGAAAACATGAATGCATCCAATAAGAACACAGAAAACACACAACATTCATATGAAGCATTTACACAATGGAATATCATCATTAAAAAATAGAAAACTTATATAAATATAATAACAAATTGGCTATGTACGAAGGATAAACCTCCCATCCATACGCACTACTTTTCATTTTCTCTCAACAACAAAAAACCCATGAGCTAAGGCTATGAGTCCACAGGGAGATCCCACCCTCTTGGCTATCCACTCTCCACACACACCATCCCCAAAACCTAGGATTCTACTCCCACTGTGATCTGAGATTTTCTATGAGATCTTTCTCTACAAAAAGTTCTACGATGAGGATATTTTATTGATTCTTAATCGCTTGTGAACATGAGAAAATAATCATTAAGCATTGCATATGAGCATGAGTAAAATTGTCAAAATTATGTGTATATGTGTAATTAAATCTCTACTTAATCAAGCGAGAATGCAAACAAAATTGACACATATAATTTGACACCAATGTGTTAACGGAGTTCACAAAAGTTTATAACTACATCTGTGAATCCACTTGGAATGTGAATCTCTTTATTATGCTTTATTTAGAAAGGGACAAAACCTTCTCACAAAATGTGGCACATGCTCCATAAAGGGTTGAAAACCCAATGCATCCTTTTCTTATACAAAGAGAACTTAAGGTTCTCACATAAGTGGCATTTCTTCAGACACCAGAAGGACTAGATTCATTTCTACCAAGATCTCTTGATCTCTCTCCCCAAGCTCCCTAAAGGGTATCCATAAAAGGATCCATCAAGGGGATCCATAAAAGGATGAAACCCAAATCTTACATACGGATTTTATATAGTTTCCTTAACTCCATAATTCAAGGAGACAAGATCCGCTAATTTAGGATCTAATAGCAACTCAAGGACAAAAATGAGAAAGCATCTCAACCAACCTTGTTACAAGGAAAATCTCTCTATGGATAGGGGTAAAACACAACAGACGGAAATGACTGCAGAAATCAACTCTAATCTCAAGTATGCTATATAAACAAATATGCTAGCAAGACAAGATAAAAGTCCTACCTCGTCCAGACGTTCGATGAAGTCCATCATTGAGCACTTGACCCAAAGAAATACACATGCAACTAATCCTCAACAACCAAGAAACGCAAGAATATGGTGATAATATATAATGTTAGCACATTCAATAGCATAATCCATCAACATTCATAACAAATACACCCATGGAATAACAATTCAAATATTTGCAAGATATTAATTGGACAAGAAAAACGTATTTCTATTAAAATGTAATCAGCAGAAGTGAATGAGTTACAAACTTTTGTGTTGGAACGATACAAAACAAAGAAACTAAGTTCCTTCCAGCTGGGCCTCGACTACTTCAATCATCCAACAAAGGCAATCTCATATAAGAGAGACAATGAGTTTCTCAATCAATAAGGGAAGAGCTTGGGGGTTGAACAATGTGTTCAGACTTAAAGGAAAAAGGGATGCAGACTCAACGTGAAGTGAATAATTTCTCCAAAGGAAATTTGCTCTCAAAGTTGAATTCTTCTCCTCTTTTCAATAGCTCGAATTTAGCCCACTTATAGCCTTCAAGTGGAACTGAAGGGTCGAGTCAGAATTTTTCCAGTATATGGAAGGCCAAGGATCATAAATCTCATGACGCGACATCGAAACCCAACACCATTTTTTAATTTTGGGCACAAATCTCGATGTGTGTGAGATGTAGTGGTGAAACTTGCATATACACATGTTCTAATATAAGCAAGGCACATATATGTGGAAAAATCATGTTTTTAGCTCTGGTATTTGCAAAAAGGGACTTCAAGTCTACATAGGGAAATGGAAAAAGGCCCTCTATGCAAGATTGCATAGGGTGAGGCAATTCTTTCTATAATAGATTCCCCCTAATGTGTGAGTTCAGAGGAGTATCAGTGATGGCCGAAATACATTATAAAACCGAGAAGTGGAGTAATGGGGACCCAACTGGAAGAACTAGTTTCTCATTACAATCTGTATTGACTTTGCATACATGGATGCCAATTTGAATTGCACTGCAGATCCATGTGAAAATATACCAAACAGTTGTCCATGGATATGAATAGGTAATACAAAGGTGGCTACATGCCAAAGGCTATCATAGTCACAAACAAGGCCCAGTAAAACCAGACTCAAAATCAATTTGAAGATATATGTATACAATGGAGTACAATTTGATCTCCCATGATCATTGAACTCATGTAGGTATTAGTCCAATAAAAGGTAGAAACAACTCAGGATAGATGCAACTATAAACTGATGTCTTCAATTCTTCTACACAATTTGCCAAAGGTGCAAGTCTACATCGTGTGAATAAAGGAGTTGAGTTTGAACACAATGAGACATTGTTTGATTACCGGTCATTGAGGTATATCGTTAACAAACATGAGACAGTCTACCGATGATGAAAGTAGGTATCAAGGCATGGAGCACATTCTGACAAGTGTGAATAAAGGACCTGGGGTCGAACACTTGAAGAATCCATTTATCGGGGGACATTGATGTATTCCCAATTGTCGATGGCGAGAGAACCTACCATTAATGACTACAAGCCTCTAGGTACTCATAGGACTCTAGGTCTCATTGCCATAATACATGAGTTGAAGTCGATGAAACGAGACCCACTGAAAGGAGAGAATTAAGACATTTCTCATCATTCAACACGAGGTACAAAGAAGGATCTTGATTATTTGGAGGAAATCGGACAAAGAACATTTTCATGAACCAATGACCCTATGCATCTTTCGCATGTTCCAAGTGAAAGTGGTACATGAAAAAAGACCCTCTAAATAGCAGCTAATGAGGAAAACTGCTAACAAAGGCGAGGAAACCACCGATAAGGATAATGGAATCCAATACATTGCATGAATCCTAATGTGTGAATAGATGTCTTGTCATCGAAAACAAGGAAACCCACCCAGTCAGCAACCAATGGTGAAATGTCAATTGTTGGGTTCAAGGTTACCTACCAATGAGGAAAGTAGGATCAGGGTGCGCAATAGGAATACAACTTCATGTGATTCTAAGATAGACTGAGGGTATGGATGACATGCGAAGTCAATAGTTTTGAGGAAGGGACGACATAGGTTTAGACATCCTTTGAACCAGAGCATGAGACATATGGAAGACTTTGGAAACATAGACTCAATTATGAAACTTTTAGATGCAGGAGGCATCAATCAAAATCTCCATAGGGACTGGAAGAGTAACCAGTCGAAGGATTAAACTCTCTGTAATGAGCTCATCTTCCTAAGGTCATGCTAAACCCAAAATTTTGATGACAAGTGGACTCAAAAAATAAATTCTCTATTCAAAGGAGACACGAGCACTGCCAATATAAGATAATACTCCCTTCCCGCTCGTATTTTTTTGTTTTTTCATAGTAAAATGAATGCTATTATACAGAGGAGGAAACGACTATCACAAGTAAACAAAACTAGTTCCAGCATTGGAACATACCTATTTTCAATGCAGTGAGGTGCATGTGGGAGATGGACACTCGGGGGAATGTTCCCTCCTGGGTATAGGCTGTCAAGATGTGAAGGATATAAACAAGGCTCTACTTGGTCGAGGATGAAAAACTGTTGAGGTAAATGGTTTATAACGCAAAGTGAGAATCGACAATAGGCTCGATACTGCAAGCAAGGGCATGAGATACAATCACAACTTAATGCCAAAAAATGTCCTTTTTCGTAATCTTAGTCTACTTGGTTTGAAAAAGCGATAAACTTGCACCAAATAGATGTCCTTTCAAATCCCATTTACGAGTGTGAAAGAGATAAGTTCACTTGGCAATATTTTCTCTTTTTGAAAACAAGTCGGAAAAGAGATTAAATCAAACTCGTTTGGGAGTCCTATAGGTATAGGTCAGCATGTTTATGAGTGAGAAATGAGGTTCTGAATAAATTCATGTATTAACTATAAGGGACTCCCGGCCCTACGAAAAAAATCTCTGCATGGGCACCGAATAAAGTAGAGGATCTAACTAGGGTAACCATGTTTGGTAAGTCTCTACCATTCGATAACGACACTTCTAGTAGCAGACAGAAGGTTATGTGTCGCTATAAAATGGGTTTGTACCTAATGAATATCAGTTACAGTCATAGGATGATGCAAGAGTGCATGATGGAATGGATACCTATCTTATATGCTGGGTAGCGAAAATACCTGTCCAAAGTTACGAACGGGCGACATAACGTTGAAAACCACCAGAATCCCTGGGAAAAAATACAAAAACCAACTCAATCCATTGTTGTATTAGTCCATTAGACCAAAATATTGTCCAAAACTATGCAAAGTGGGTAAAAATTTGCTATAAATAGTAAAAAAAAACAAATTTACCATACCATTTGTATTTTTTACCCAAATAGTGGATTTTGGACCAAATTACCTATGAACTTTAACTGGTGATTGCGGGAGATATGAGTGATGGAATCGACAACCGTCTGGCTAGGTAATTCCTCTTCCTCTCCTCTTTCATTTCAGTGGATTAGATTTTCTATTTAGGTTCCAATTTTTAAGTTATTTAGGGAGAAAATTAGAACTTGAGGTGCACGCAGGCTACCATTTATCGGGTCACGTATATGATGTTAATGTTTATGCCATTATTATAGTTCTTTTCATTTCAATAGATAAGAGAAACATAAGAACAAGATCATTGAGAAATACACATTCACAAGAGACACAACATTTATCCTGGGAAACCCTCTAGGGGAAGAAAACCTAACAAAAACTTCCTTATCATAAATTTCTAATACAATGTTCAAGAGATAACTCAAACCAATACAGATAGCCCTCTCCAAAATATGTGCCACTCTTCTCCTTCTCTCTCACTGGTAAGTTGCAGCTTGCCTCTTAAGAATGAGCAAGTGTGGTGTCTGATAAAGTGAGGCGCTAGCCTCTCTATATATACAAGACTGGCATGTGTGAAGGGACCTCTCACTCTGGGTGGGTAAACCCACCTTTAATTTATTTCTGGGTCTCAATAATAACTGTTGGGGCCAACTTCTTATTCTGCCTATTACAATTGTCTGTTGACCAATCCACAAAAGGCGATTTGGTCCTAATACAATTATCGACATGATAAATCCACAATGAGGATTAATCCTATGAATAAATAAACAATAATAATAAGAATACTCTTTGCAGTTACATTATTTCAACATACACATGATTATATGTGGTTTTCTAAAAGACAGACAGTGTATACTCATCCCTATACATGACTGTGAACACTGTAGCCAATGTATATGTCCGTAAACATTGTTTTTTAGTGATTTCTAACTTTGAAAAGGATTTTTCGCTTGCAGGATGGTGGTAGAGTGGAGAGGAAGGGAAGATGAGGAGGTAGATATTGTTGTGGAAAGAGATATAAGGGCCCAAATGGCCTGGAAAATATTTGGTTTGTATAATTTTTGTGCTCTCAAAGGGATGAGGGCCCAAGTGATATTTCTACAGTTTCTCATGGATTACTGGGATCCAGATAGTGAGAGATTCAACCATGATGGGAAACCATTAAGGATTGAATTCGAGGACATTTATTTCTTGACAGGGTTGTCACATCGAGGTGAGGTGGTCAACCTCAAATACCATGGAGTTGGGAGCAGTATGAAAATAGAGGAATACATAGACACTCATTGCATTGCATGGATCGAGAAGGTCGGGAGTCAACTGCCCATTCGAGTGATAAACAATCTAAGCCTCAAGATTGTTGTCCTAATTTTGACACGGATCACAGGATCGACCTCTTTGAACCAGGCATCAAAGTCGCTTATGTTCTACTTCGTAGAGTTCTTGAGACCCACGGTATATGACTGGTGAACCTCACTACTGGCTAACATGAAGAGCAGGTTGAGAGAATGCAAACAAGGCAGTAAGAGGAACTTCAGGTTCACTTCTATATTGTGTATCTTTTTCTTCGACCAGGTTCAAGGTTTGGGACCTAGAGTTGAGATCATTTCACGTGGACCTCGCGATCCATTCATGGCATGGTCGACCGAGGTGATGAGACGGCAGAGGGAGGTAGGTTGACCACACCCTAAAATGATGACTTCTTATACTGGTGGAGATGGAATTTCATAGCTCTGGATGTCTACCCTTATGTAGGGACCAACTTCATAGGGGACCCTAACATGCCATTACCACTAGGGACCGCCTACGGGGACATAGGTATGTCAAAGTTTTTTAAATATTTCAGTTTTTTTTGTATTTTTGTATAGGAAATCAAAAATATTTTTGTATGATGTTAAGTACTAATTAGAAATTTATGTGACACAGACGTAGGTCCACGACTTTTAGACAAACTTCCATGACAACATTAGAGGCACTTGGGAGATGAGGCAGCCAGAGGAGATGCAAAGAAAGTCCTTCAAAACGTGCAGGTCAAATTGTCTCCTTTGACACAAAGGATTTGGATGGTTCAGGTGGAATATCTGTTGGAGGCTATGCAGCGGCAGGTGGTTGGCATGCCCCAAGATTGGGTGCGACTCTTCGAGCATCTCGCAAACACTATAATTTTCTATAATGACACTCATCTAGCACCACAGGTGTAGATGTTGTGACATTTGTATGATCGGTTGTATATGTGTATTGAGGGTGTGAGCCCCCATTTTGTACTATAAACATCATATTTTTTTGAAATATATATAAAAACATAGTTCTTCGGCTTTACTTTTGTTACAATGTGTACATTGATGAGAATTTTTTCTTTCCTTTAGTTATGTGACAAATGCCAATCCAAAATAAAATTAGCATATGCATCAGATACATAATTAGAACTCCTAGGTATGTGATGATAAGTAATAAAATCAAACTATCATTCCAAAATTTGTAGCCGTAGAAATTGTAGAAGTAATGTAGGGTCACGCACATGGTAATTGTCATTCGACTGACATACTACTAACTAGGAATCTAGGTGAAACTCCAAAGCGAGAATACCATATGAAATGGCATCGTGCAAAAGTTCTATAACGACGCTATATTCGGCCACATTATTTGTGAATGGCCCTAGGCATACGCCACCTACAAACACCAGTAGACCCTCGGGTGAGTAAAAAACCCAAGCAACGGAAGCCAAGTTCCATGTATGATGACTGGCTCCGTATGCGAATCCTAAGTAGACCGAAGACTCTGTTGACATCTACCAATCAAGGGAAAACTCGATAAGCAAGTTGAAGATAAAACATAAAGGGAAAAGATATATACACTAAATTACGTTAGTATACAAAGAGTTATTCCCAAGCTTGGGCTCAAGCATAATATCTTTTCAAGTAGAGCCCATTCCTGGGCTCAACCAACATGTTCCCTTCATAATCTTCTAATTCATAGGCTCCTTTTTCTAGGACACGTTGAACGATATAGGGATTGTGCCACATGGGTTCGAACTTGCCTACCCCCAATGGTTCTTTGGCTTGATCATATAAAAGGACCAAGTCACCCTCAGCGTACAATCAACAATAGAAAGGCTTATCGTATTGGACCTTGACACGTCTTTTATTCACTTCGATAACCATAGAGGCATCTCGACGTTGCTTATCAAGACTCTCTAGGTGCACGAGGCGTCGTTCAAGATTGGAAGTGTCAGGTAGGAGTGAAACTGCCAATCTAAGAGAAAGGATTTCACATTCAATAATTAATATAGACTCTGCACCATGTACTAAATGAAAAGGAGAAAAACTGATGGCAGTCTTGACCAAGGTTCAGTATGCCCAAAGTGCGAGATATAGCATGATATGCCAATCATATTTTCTCTGGGTGACAATTTTTTGCAAAATGATCTTGAGAGACTTGTTCATGGCCTCTACTTTTCCATTTTCCTGGGTGTAGTAAGGGGAAGAATGACCATGCTTAAAACCCAGTTTAGATGTTATTTCTTCCATCATTTCATTTTGAAAGTGACTTCCATGAATAGTGACAATCTCACTCAGGATTCTGAACCTGGCTATAATTTGATTGAATATGAAGAAGGCGACAGTCTTCTTGTCAGATTTAACTATAGGCATGGCCTCAGACCACTTAGTAAATTAGTCTATAGCCATGATAATGTGTCGATTCCCCCCAGCCAAAGTTGGGTTGCAATCCACAAAGTCTACCGCCCATTTGGCGAAGGGACTGATAGTAATGACTGGATGGAGAGGGAATGAATGTGAGTGCATTTTCCAAGTGAACACCTGGCAGGGTGACACTTCTTGGCCACTTCAATGCAATATTTAAATATAGATGACCAAAAATAACTGGCTCACAAAATATTTTGGTTGTCGCAAGCCCAGATAGATGACCAACACAAGCCCCACTGTGGCAATCATTTAGAACAGACTCAAATTCTTCATGAGTTAAAAAACTATGCAAGATATTGTCTACTCCTCAACGATACAAAGTATCATTAACGATAAGGTAGTTCTTAGCTTGGTATCGTATACGTTGTCAATCATCTCGCAAGAGATGATGAGGGAACTTCAAAGTTTGAAGATAGAGAACAATGTCTCCATACCAAGGGTCAGATGACGAGACAAGGAAAATGTGTACAAATTTTAATACAAATTATGTATTGCTTGGATTCTCCTAATATAACAATTATATTCCATTGTTAAATACATAATCCCTTCTACTAAAATTCTTGCGGAATTTAAAACACGATCGCCAATTGCAATATCAAGAAGAGAGATCAATCACACATAACACAGATGTTTTACTAGGAAAGCATAAATCTAAAAACCCCACTATCATATATTATGTATAAATCATGGATCATGAAACAATCTCATACAAAACTCTAATCCAAGAGATCTCAGTACAATATACAATCGTCTCACACTGTCATACAAAAATTGGCAAATGCATGTGCCAATTTACTGCCTCTAGAGAGCCTGCCTCCTCTGCACAATACCTGTTGATGGAAATCCCTGCAATGAATGAATCCCTCTTTCCTAGGTTGCGCATTCCTTATGGAAACATCCAATGTGTGTGTGGTTTCATGAGTGCACTCACTAATGTCACAATTGATATTGAAATTGTCCCTTTCACCTATTATCTCAACTGGGTCTCCACTGGATCTAACATGCTTGTAGTTAACAATGGTAAATCTTCAGTTCCATGTGAGATCATTGATTGTGAACTAATTAATACTTAATTCACTGATCTCTCACTAGTGTAAGTTCAATTACAACTAGTACAACTGATATTAACTCACTTAATTGAGTTAAACTACTTTACAACTCACATAACTATACATCCAACTCTGTTACAACTTTGAATCACTCAGTTGCAACTAATTCGACTTCCATGTCCCACCAACCATTCTTTGAACTCGAATTTTCTATAGCTAACTGATTTTCCACTTTAGTTAACTATTTCCAAGTGCTCATTGAGAATAGATTAATATTTATTGTCCAACTATTATCAAGGGATAATAATAGTCGACATACATCTATAAATAGAATTCGCTCACCATCTATAAATAGACATCATCTAAAAATAGACTTCCACCTAAAAATATCATG
>SNQJ01S0013798.1:36892-72133 GCA_010110895.2 Picea sitchensis
CAAAACGAGGAAATGTGGAGTATCTTCGAGTTGGTCTTAAAGGTACAAATCCAAGCAAAGCCAAGTGGATTGAGGTTGGAAGAGTGAGGGAACTATACCCTCATCTTCAAATAGACTGAAAATAGTCTTTTGGAGGTCCAAAAACTTTCCAATGGGGAGGTGTGATCTAGAGGATCAAATTTTGCTCAAAAATTCAAAGTGTTCGAAATCACTTCAAATCGAATGAGAGCGTAGGCCTCATCGTTACAAACCCAACGCAACTCATTTGGGTTCAAACGAACGTCGGGAGCGAGAGATATCACGTTTTGTTCAAATTTACAAACAAGCAAAACAAAAGGGGGTGCTGACTGTATAGTCCGTACAGACGCTGACGTGGTAGGCCGTATGACACGTGGTAGGACATACGACACATGGTAGGAAACTATTGAGATAGTTGTCATGTGACATGGCTTGTTGGCAGTGAACGGGATGGCGACACATGGCCCAATCAATGGCCGCCACGTGTCACATGTTTATTGGTTTAAAATCTTTGCACTTGGCAGGAGTCGACCCCGTGACCTCCGGGCAGGGTAATGCCTTGGGAAAGGCCACCCAACCAGCGCGCTCGCATGTGTTACTTAACATATGTATGTGTTGTAATATATTTGAATTTGCAAATATGTGAATTGGGGCGTGAACCGGGCCGAGGCTAAGCCCCGACCCACGGTTATATATATGTATTGCATACGATCGGTGCTATGGGCGGTTAAACCCACCGTAATATATATATGTTGTAACCATTTTGATATGTGCGCGATTTGATATATAACATGTGACCAATGTGTATGTGTGCGGTTTAATCCTACAGTTTTGTATACGGTTTGAACTTTAGCCTTGTTGTGTATTGCACACGGTCATGTGGTGACCATGTGCCCACGGGCCTTGGTGGTTAAAGGCCGACGCGTAACCATTTGAAAGTTTGTACTGGTTGTGCGGTTGCGCCCAGTGCTACGTTTTTACGCTTAAATATGAGTGTGGGCTAGGTTGAGCCAACAAGGGTGCATTTTGTAGATGCAGAGACAACAAGTTTGAAGGGGGGATTTCCAGGAAGCCTATCTTCTTCAATTTTTGGCCAAACGAGGTGCCGAAAAAGCCCAGCTAGGTGTTTTTGGACATTTTGAAGCCATTGGAGCAGTCTATTTGTCATTTTGAGTATTGTAAAGCACATTTTTGAGCACTTTGATAAAATAATACAAATGATCCATTGGAAGCTGGACCAAGAGATGTAGCCCAAGAGAGGGGTGAACTCCTTTATCATTTGTTGTGTTATGTGTTTTCTGTTCACTGATTTTGCATCTTTTTATATGCATCTTGAATGAGTAAATCCTTTTAAAGTTATGTTGCAAAGTTGATCCAATTGCATTTTAACACATAAATTTTACTTGCAAATAATTTCAAGAATACAAGTCTTCTTCATTTTTAGATCACTTGTTCACCATGAGAATGCCTCCATTTATAGGCTTTCGGAGGCCCAACCACCTTGGTTATATTTGGGATTAGTTGAGGATATGAATCCATCAGTTGTGGCATCTCCCTTAGATGTAACCTAAGGGTTAGATTCGAGTCAAACCAACTCGAATCATACCTAACTGTCCTTAGAGAAAAGAGGGATTTGTTCCCGTGATTTTCTCAACCAATCGATGCTCCATTACAACATGAAACAAAGTTCTACAACGCTCCCTACTAGATAGGTAGAGAGCACTAGCACTCCCTGCATATGAGTAGGGGAGCATTGATATTCCGATTTTTTTTCAAGATGACCAATTCTCATAGAAAAACACTTTGTTTAATTTGTAAATTGATGTGGTTTCTTCTTCTAACATGTTCTGAAGGATGTATCAAATGTTTACATGGTGTCATTCACAGTGAAACACACACAAAACAAAAATGAAACATTTACGACACTTGTGACCAAAGTGCAATACTTGTGACACTTGTGATAATGAGAATGTGACATTATTGAAGTGAGGAATTTTGATGTATAACAGATTGTCCCCCAAAGTGTGAAGTCAAAAGATGAAAAATGATGACCTAAATGCTTTATAGATTTTTCAAAGCAAGGGTATGGAGTTGGAGAACCTAGTAGAAGCTGCAGACAACCATCAAACAAATATTCACATGTGTTCCAATCCCAACGTAGACATACCTATGATTGGGAAATAAATGACTCAAGTTATGGACTCCAATAAATACACTTCAGATCTATGCTGGAATTATCTAAGGGTATGGCCACCAGTGATACAATGTGGATCCATACTTTCATGACATGGACTGATAGTAGCCATGAAAAATACACATTGGAGCTACGAGATGATACGACATATCCACATACCAATACAATGTGGATCCACATGACAACATAAGTATTATCATGCTCAAATGATTTATTTTACAACTTGGAAAAGCATATGTCATAATGGATGCTCAACCCAGGGTCTCCGTCCCAATCCCATTGTAGTATGAATCCAACCATGTGAATAGATGTCTTGATGTCGAACATGCTAGAAATCACTTGATTACTGATCATTGAGGTGAATTGTTAACAAGTGCGAGGGAAATCAGCAATGATGTTAATGACTCCCAATGTACCCTAGTACAATCCAATGAATGTGAATAAGTGAGATAAAGTCGAACATTCGTGGAATCATCCAATCATAGGTCAATGATGTAAGCCCACTGTTGGAAGCAAGGAGGCCTACCATTGAGGCATGCAGGTCCTAAGGTACTAACTGGTTTCTAAGTTTGATTCCTGGATGATGTGTTGGAGTCGATAGGAAAAGACTCGTCGAAGGAGGGCCTTGATGTATCCCCCCATCATTGCAAGAAACTAACACAAAAAATGATGAGATATAGAGAACTAATTGTAGAATGACATGGGTATGGAAACTGGTAATTTTGTAGATGGTTGAATCTCGAGGCAGATACTTCCCTTGAACACTGAGGCATGACATGAGACTTGGGAGCATAAACACAGAGTGGACAAAAATATAATACAATGGGTGCTCTGACATTCTTAGGATGACTCAAAGGAGTGGAAAGACTCATAGGATTGGTTCAGTGTAGAGTTTTAGAGGATTATCCAAGTGTTAAGGGTGAAGGTTAAAAACAAATACCGTTTTCAAGGGCAACTGCAAGAAATGTTTACAAAATTTCTCAAGAAACTTGACCCACTTCTTTCAATTTTTCCCCCATCCAGATAGATGATTACCTATTTTTAATTTAATGATATCGAGGAGGATAACACATGATCGATATAAATAATCTTCGATAAACTCCTCTTCATTTTTTTAACGAACTGGAAGAAGTAAGAGTTCATTCCCAAATGGGCCCTTCAATGTGTAGTTTAGCGAGTCTAGAGAAGGAAAATTCATGGGTTTTTCATGTTTAGAGTGTCTGAAAATAACTTAAAGGTGACTCCATGGTTGTCATTTTTCGTAATGTTATTCCCCGAGGTCCAAAAAAGAGATAAATTGTTACTCGAAAGATGCCCTTTCGAACCTTTTAACGAGCATGAAAGGAAGCAAGATCACTCGACATTCTTTTCATATTTAGAGATTTTGAAAATAACTTAAAGATGACTCCAGAGGTTTCCTTTTTTCGTATAACCTTTACGAGTCCGAAAGAGTGATAAAGTATACTTGGTTACATTCTCATGTATTTGTGAGCAGGAGAAAGAACAAATATTATACTCATTAGTGTTACAAAGTTACCGAAATACGTTGCTTGAAATCCTGTAAAAACAAACTGTTCTGGGCATAAGGCATTAGTAACTTCTCGAAAAATGATTAAAAACCCAAAAAATGACTTTATAATAAGGATAAAATTTCAAAATGAACCTATTAAATATCAAAATAGGTTAAAATTTCATTTTACCATTTTTTTTACCATTCTCCTCTAGATTTTGGATTTTCCACCTCTTTGAAGCATTTTTCGAGCGATGACTATGGGAACTGTGAGTGATCATTTTCAGATTCGTCCAGACCAGTTAGTTATCTCTTCCTCCTAATCCTTTTTCATGGTTTTTACTGCATTTAAGCCTTTATTTTGTGTGTTTCAGGCTCCTTAGGAAGCACTAGAGCGTCGAGCCATATCGACACTCCCTCAAGGCACTGAGTGGAGCGTCGAACGACATTTGAGTGCGCTGGTTCATATGTCTAGGGCGCGCTAGTGTTATGTAGGATGTTTTGAGGGAGCTCTAGGCACATAAATCAAAATTAATTTGACGTTTTGGCTAAAAAGAGGCAGTTTTTCTCCACAAGATTTTGACTAATGATGTTCAAATGTTGTATTTGCAGATTTCATCTATAGCTAGCCATGGTAGAGTGGAAGGAACACAAGCATGATTTAGATGATATTGATTCTCTCCAGGACCCTCAAGCGAGGGAGGCTTTGCGAAAATGTGGTTTTATCAAATACTTCAATCTTCAAAACATGAGAAAATAAGTACTATTGCTTGAGTATTTGATTGGTCTATGGGACGATGTTGAGCAAGCGTTCTGCATCAGACCGCACATGCTTGAGATCGAACTAGATGATGTATATTCTCTGACGAGTCTCTCAAGGAGAGGGGCACCATTCTCTTGTTTGGACACCGTGCGACTCCTCAACCAACCAAGGCATTCGTTGCCAAGCATTGCATACCAGGGTCACATTTGGTAGGTGGATGGATTGTGATAAAGGATGTGAGAGATTTATCACTTCAATATATTCTATTTTCCATCACCAAGTTGGTGGGGAGTACTAGTGCTCACTTGGCTTCAAAATCACAGATCTCTTATGATTTACAATGTTTAGAACCCAAATTGTTCAATTGGAGTGCACAGTTCCTCAGAAATGTCAAAGAACAAATATCGAAATGCAGGACTGACAGACATAAACAATTTGGATACGATTCCTTTCTGGTTTCATTTTTCTTAGAGAGGGTTCCACAGATGCAACCACATGTTGCATTGATAGCACATCCTGTGACCGAGACTCATATTGAGAGGTGGACCAACCTATCCCCTAGGTTGGGGAATAAGGCCTCATCATTCAGATTCACAACTAACTTCTTTGCATGGTGGACGAGACAATTGGTGGCTATTGAGGAATTCTCCTACATCGAGGTAGATTTTAGAGGTAACACTGACCTGGTGTTTTTCGAGGGCATCCAATGGGATGCATCAAGTATGAAATATAACCTTGCAACATAATTTTTTGTTTGTTTTTTTTTTATATGTTTTTGGGTTGTACAATGAGGAATCTAAAATATTTTGTTTTCATCATGCAGACATAGGTGCATCACTCCTGGTGGAAATGCCGACATTGGGGCGTCGTGGAGATGCACATGCAGTAGCTGAGAACGACATTGCAGTGGGAGGGATCCAAAAGGTAGAGAGGAACCTTTGTGGTTTGATGATGAGTGTCCCACCCCTTAGGAGGCGAGATGCACCTCCACATTTGCAACGCCATACAATTGGGGTTCCTGAAAGCCTCAACCATTTGGTTTGTCGGGTGGCACAAGTAGTAGTGTGCTATGTAGAGCACAACATGATACATGTGGATGATTAGGGTTCTCAGTTGATTTTTGTAGTCTTTATGACGATATTATGGGAATGAAGGCCCAAGTTGTTTGCATTGTTATGTACATTTTGAGGATGTATTTTTCAAAAAACAATTCTATCACACACACACACACACACACATATATGAGTTTTGCAGTGCCTATCGATGTTTCATTTTTTATCTTATGTGATGCTTTTGTGTACATATGATTTATGTTTTCAAAATGTTTTATCTATGTGCAAGATACCAATCCAACATATAATTAGCTAACGAATATGAAGTTGTATTTAGTTCTCTCGGTATGTGTCTGTATTGGAGAAATTCAAACGATATCTCAAGACAACGAACCCTTAGGTGGACACGTAGTAAAAATGAGTCTGTTAAGCCCTAAATAGTGGCACATTACCCCTTAATTAGGGAATATTACATTAGTAATGTTATTTTTTTTATGTCGGCTTGGGTCCATTAGTTTTAATTATATCTCCTAGTCTCCTATATATACCAAGGAGATCTTTTCATTTGGAATCATCTTGTATTTGGATATTTATGTGGTGTATAAGGAGGTTTCCCCCTCAAAGAGGCTTATTATCTAAAATTATATTTTTTTCAAGGAGATGAGTACTTATTTTGAGGTTTTTCTATGCTATCTTGGTATTTGGTTCCTAATATTTGGTATCAGAGCTCAAGGTCTTGGGGTTTCATTGCTACATCTGAGACACCTTGGGATTTTCACTATAAATATTTTTCTATGACGTTTCAGAAAGAACACCTTAGGGGATATTTAGTAGACGGATCAAGGTACGTGGGGTTAAAATTTAAGCTACTGAGGCCTTATACTTTCGGAGATATATCCTATATAATATAGGGTTATGGAATCATCCTGAATTTAGTCATCTTGGAATTTTCAGTATAAATTTTTTTCTGTACAATTTCAGACCCTGAAATACAGAGGTTATTCATAGAATTTATCAAGGTATCTATGATAAATTTTTTATCTTCTTTTTCATCCTACTGTTTTAGATACACCATGTGCAAGATAGGGTATCTGACTAGTCTTATTAACTAGTCTCAAACAAGTCTTCCAGGTAAAACAATGATATTTTCTTGAGTAAGTATCCAAATTAAGTGATACTAGTTGCATTGGACAATGGAAAGTTTGTAGTATATTTGGTACAAGTTTCAGAATCAAATATCATATATTGTGATCTTGGCACACTTTACAAGTATGCTCTCCTGGAAGGGACAAAATTGAGCAAGGGTGGGGAAGTTACCATAACTTCCACTTGGCACATCCAATTTTGATCAGACTTGTGACATTGTAGAGAAGATGTATCAGAGAGCTACACAAATAAATTTTCAGACCCAGAAGGGCCAAAATTTTGGAGATACAGTAGAAGAAGTATCGTCTAGTAGAACCACCTCGAAATCAAGGTTTAAAAGTGATACTTGTTCAACATGCCACCAAAAAAGGGAACTTTTACACCAGTTAAGCCTCCATACAATCCTACTTGGACTCTTGATGAAGGGGAAGAAGTGCGCAGCGACATAAATGATTTACAAAAGAAGACAATAACAAAAGATGAACTACAAGGGATGATGGATTCAACTGAACCTAAGTTGGAGGCAATAATGGATACTAATATAGAGGGTTTAAAAAGGGAGATCATGGAAGGATTGAAAATGTTTCTAATAAAGAGGACACCTGAAAGTGAAAATGTATCCCATGAAATTCATGATGAGGACAAAAGGAAGATGAATCAAGAATGGAGAAACTCCAACTTTGGGTTGAAGACCAACCACTTTTCTAAGATTGATATGAGGAAGTTTGATGGCAAGGATCCAATCACATGGATACTTCATATGGAACAATTATTTGATCTACATGATGTGCCACATACACAAAAGGTACGAATTGCTTCTACAATCAATTTGTGTGGTAATGACGACTTTGTTCTTTAAAATCACTCGTCACTTGGAGAATGTTCATGGAATAAATGATAGCACACTATGAGGATACAAAGAGAAATACATTCTTATCCAATTGATAAATATTAAGCAAAAGGGTTCAGTCGCAGAGAACAATGAGAACTTCCAAAGATTGAATATAAAGGTAACGAATATTCTAGATGAGCACTTGATTGGTTTATTCATAGGATCTTTAAAGGATGACATTCAGCATGAGGTTCTCCTTTGGGAGTACAAATCATTGGAGAATGGATTCAGGGTGGAAAGAAATGTTGAAAGTAAAAACATGGCTATGGCTACTAGAAGGACCACTCCTAACATCAATCGAGAGAATAACGTTCCATCTTCGAAAACACCTCAACCTGCAAGGTTGACACCTCAACAGTTGGAGGAAATAAAAGAAAAAGGTTTGTTCTTTAATTGTGTCAACAAGTATAGTAAGAGACATAAGTGTGGTGAGAAGAAATTATTCTACATAGATTGTGAAGAGGAAGAAGAACAAGAACAAGAACAAGAACCATCTCAAGATGAAAACATAGAAGTGATTTCTTTTGAAGAGTTGACTCCCATGATACCATGTAATGCATTGACTAGAATTAGCACTCCTCAAAACCTCAAGATCAAAGGATATATCAAAAAGAAAAAGGTAATAGTACTAATTGATTATAGAAGTACTCATAATTTCATTCACTATAAATTAGCCAAAGATGTCAATTGCCTTGTATATCTAGCGCCAGAGTTTCAAGTAATGATTGCAGATGGAGGAACTATCAATTGCTCAGGAAAATGAAATAAGATCAATATTACTATGGGGGAATATTTAATGAGTAGTCTAATGATCTATATACCCATGGGTGGTGTTGATGTCGTACTAGGAATCCAAAGGTTACAATCATTAGGAACATTGGCTTTTAATTTTCAAGAACTTTTCATGAAATTTTCATTGGAAGGAAAAGAAATTGAGTTAAGGGGTATCACAGGGAAACCTAGTAAGGTGATAAGCTCTAATGGCATGAAAACATTATTGAAAAAGGGGCATCGAGGTGTAATTGCACAACTATGCTCACTATATGTTCAAACATCCAAGACATCTATTCCTCTAGATCTCCAAGGGATCATTGATAAACATATGAAAGTATTTGAAGATATTCCCAAAGGTCTTACACCCACTTGAAATCATGAACATGCTATTCACCTAATTCCTCAGAGTGTTTCTCCTAACATCAGGCCTTACAAATACCCTTATGCCCAGAAGAGTGAAATTGAGTGTATGGTTGAATAAACGTTAGAAGATGACATTATTAGACCTGGCCAAAGTTCTTGCTTTGCACTGGTGGTAATGGTAGTCAAGAAAGATGGCTCATAGCGTATGTGTCTAGATTATAGAGAGATCAACAAGATCACTATTAAAGATAATTTTCCCATTCCCATCATTGACAAATTGTTAGATGAACTACATAGAGCAATCTATTTCACAAATTTGGATCTCGGTTCAGGGTATCATCAGATTAGAATGAAGGAAGAAGATATCCCAAAAACAACATTCCAAACTCATGGAGGCCATTATGAATTTTTGGTCATGCCTTTTGGCCTTACAAATGCACCTTCCACATTCCAAAGGTTGATGAATTCCATTTCCAAGCCCTTCCCTCGAAAATTTGTGTTAGTATTTTTTGATGATATACTAATCTATAACAAGTCTTGGGAGGAACATGTGTGACATGTTGACAAGGTGATACAACTGCTAAAGGAGAAACAACTATATGAAAAACAATTAAGTTGACAATGACGTTCCTAATAGATTTGTGAACGACGTACTCACGATTAAGTTGACAGACCACAAATTGAGAGACTAGGTTGATAATAAATTGAGTTATACCTAGAAAAGAGGCTTTGGTTAAGAGTCTGATGATGACATGATATTCTTCCACATTATTGGTCGTAGATCCAAGGMAAATTCCTCCTGAACTGGCTAACTCGCTAGAGTGGAAGATGATCCAAGATGTAGAAGCAATGTTCTGGGTGTGTCAACTAGCACCATCCAAAAACCCGAAATAGATGGGAAAGGGTGATGCCATCTACACATGTAATCACAAAGCCAAGTATAAGCGGCTGAGACAAAACTCGTGCATGCAAAATAAGAGACACACCAAGTCAAGAGTATATAGTACAATAATGTACAAAACACACATGCGATATATTCTATGCATAATACTTCTTGAGGTAAAGCCCATTTCGAGGCTCACCAAGAGATAATCCATCATAGTCGACTAAATTGTAGGCACCTCTATGTAGCACACGTTTTATGATATAAGGCTCGTGCCACATAGGTTCTAAATTTCCTGCCCCCAACTTATCACTATATTGATCATAAACTATGCCCAAATATCCTTCTCCAAAAGAACGAGGTTGAACAAATCTATCATATTGATTTTTCATTTGTTTTTGACACGTCTCATTGATGAGAGCAACATCACAATATGTTTCATCCAACTTGGTTAAATATAAGAATCGTTCCTTTTCAACAAAGTGTGAGCTAGGAGTTATAAAGTAAGTTTTAACGAAGAGATCTCACATTTGATTGGTAACACCACTTCTATGTCATATAACAATTGTAATGGTGTGAATCCAATTGCGGTTTTCACTGAAGTTCGATAAGCCCAAAGTGTAGAGAAGATTTTCAAGTGCCAAGAGGTTTTGTTTGTTCCAACCATGCTTTCAAGCATGGTATTAGGGGCTCTTTTGATGGCTTCAAATTGTCCATTCGCTTGAGGATAGTAGGGGGATGAGTTTTCATGATGAAAAACCAGCTTGGTGTGCAATTCACTCATCATCTGGTTCAAGAAATGTGAGCCATGAGCAATGATAATAGCTTGCAGGACACTGAATCGAGTTATGATGTGGTTAAATACAAAGAGTGATGTAGTACGACCATCATTAAGGAATGTAGGCATAGACTCATCCCATGTAGTGAAGTAATCAATAGCAACGATGATATAACTGTGCCCCCCGGATGAGGTAGGATTACATTGCATAAAATCAATGCCCCATTTCACAAAGGGGCTGACAATGACATCGCAAAGGGGCTGACAATGACAATCAGATGCAGTGGAGCGGGGTGGGTATGTGACTTCTTCTGAAATATTTGACAGGGTGTGCATTTTTTAATGGCCTCGATACAATCTTTGAATATAAAAGGCCAAAAATAATTGGGACGTAATATTTTCTGGGTTGTAGACATCCAAGAAATATGACCTCCATAAGCTCCAAGGAGACAATCCTTTAACACTCATTCATCTTCATCGTGGGTTAAACAATGTCATAGGACAATATCAATGGCACGATGGGACAATATGTTGTCGATGATGAGGTAGCATTTGGAGTGGTGTCGAATACGATGACGTTCGTCACATGAGATGTTCAGCTGAAAACGTTGGGTTTGGAGATAGAGAAGAATATATCCATACCAAGAATCAAACGTACTAATGAGGAACATGGATTCATCAGGAAGAGAACCATTGGGCTCAATATCTTCATTAGTATAAAGAAGATCACAAATCAATTAAGAAAAAACCAACGATTTCTTAGATTTGGATTTGGAAAACTCGAGATAGAATTCCTCGAGAATAACGATCCATTTGCAATATTTTCCCCCAAGTACTTGATGAGTCAAGATATGGTACATGGGGTTTGAGTCTGCGATGACCCTGGTAGTGTGTAACATATTAATGGAGAAATCTATGGATAACTACTGCTAGAGCCAACTTTTCGACATGCAAATATCGGAGTTTGAGATCGAATAGACTCTTACTCAGATAGTAGATCATATGTTCATCGTCATCATCATTATCCTCTTGTACTAACACCATATAAATAGTGGAAGTAGAGGCAACGAAATAAAGGATATAGTCTTTTGCATAATCTGGTGGGTGAAAAAGAGGTGTGTTTGTTAAGGCATGCTTAAGGGAATCTAATGAGCATTGAGAAGTTTCATCCCATATGAAAGGGGTATCTTTCTGCAACAATCTCATAACTCCTTTAGTGATTTCAGAATAATTACAAACGAAACGACGAAGAATGTTTTCCTTCCCTTGCAAACTTTGCAGTTGAGTGAGGTTGTTGGGAGGAGGTAAAGCTAGAATGGCCTTGAATTTTAAGGGATCCACCCTAATATGATCTTTGGAGACTACAAAACAGAGGAGGCGTCTTGATTAAACAACAAAGATACACTTATGGGGGTTCAAACGTATGTGGTAAAACCGACATCAAAGAAAAATGGCTCGTAGGTGACCAATGTGGTATTGTCGATAAGACAAGTGAGTGGGTAAGTCATCGAGGTAGGGTTCAACAATATGTTTGATATCATGGAATGCCTACGACATGGCCTGCTGGAAAGTAGCTCTAGTGTTTTTTAGACCAAAAGGTAGTTTCCAATAAGCGAACGTCCCCCAAGGGAAGATGAAGGTTGTTTTATGTTGGTCAATTGGTAGGATGTCAATCTAGTTGTATCTGAAAAATCCATCCATGAATGAAAAAAAGACGCTGCCAGCACAATTATCGATAATTTTCTTGATGAAGGGCATATCGTAATTGTCTTTGGGAAAAGACTTATTAAGATCCCTATAATATATGTAAACATGAATGGTCCCTTGTTTCTTAGTGACCAGAATGATGTTGGAAACCCATTCATTCAAAGGGAAAGGATAAATAAAACCTGACTTCAACAGTTTTTCGACTTCTGCCTTTATGGCTGCGGTTTTCTTAGGATGAACCGGATGAAGTTTTTGTATTACATGTTTAATGATGAGGTAAGTTTTATCTCATGCAAAACGATCGATGAATCAACCTCTGGCATTTCTTCGTAGCTCCAATTGAATATGTCGCATAATTATTTGAACAAAGAGGTATAACTTTCCACTTCTTCAGGTGAACAATTTACACCCAGATGAATGTTTTCCACAATACCTTCTTTGATTTATATGTCGAAAGTAATTGTAAAAGAAATGTTTCCCAAATTCCCCTCAGAGATGGTATCTTGAGTGAGTATTGGAGATTGAGGACAATCGATGATATCGCTAGGAAATATAGAGGATATATGTTTCTCAATGTCATCCAAACTCAAAAGAAAGGACAAATGATGGTGGTTGTCATCCCATGGTGTCTCCTCAATGTTAATCATTTCCATAATAGATTCATCTGATGGAAAAATCTGGAGGATAGAATTGAGAGTAGAGGATATGGATGTTAACCAGGAGGGTAATGAGTATGTTGTAGACGCCAGTAGATGTTGGTCATTTGGTGAAGGAGAGACAAACTGGATGGAATCGTATTCAACCTCTACAGGACTAAGTGGCATGGCGTCACCTAGTGATTCAAATTCTAAAGGACTAGGCATGATCTATGGATCAAATGATTCGTAGGATTGATGTGCCATAGTCGAGATCATATTGATCGTAGTGATATGTTGCGTAGTGGGAGGAAGTGGTGCATGAAAGGTACCCATAAGGGAAGATTATTTTAAAATACCTACTCCAACACTTTCGTAAGTGATCTTGGAATATCCAAAAAAAGGAATATTGTTGGTTGCGAGAGTGTGAGCATTGAGGATGCAGTAATCTAATTGATCGATGGTCACAATTTTACCTTGATGGGGAAACTAGACACATCGAAACATTGATGAAGCGACAACGGTCATGACATAAAACAAAATTCTTCTTAACAACAAGTTGTAATTAAGGGGAGCATTGACTACCTCAACATCCACTGAGACAGTCTTGCCTCCCAATTGAACAACTAAGGACTGCAAAAGTCCATGAGGATGAAATCCTCTTCCATCGAATACTCGTAACATAGTAGGGGATTGATTAAGACGAGGTGATTTCAATCGTTTCCAGCAAGCCAATGACATGACACATGTGGAAGCTCCCTCATCCAAGATCGTGCGATGAATATGTTGATTGTGGATGAGAACATCGATCTGGAAAGCAAGTTGGTGAGAGAGTCACGATTTAAAATTATCAAGGTTAAACGTGACATTATTAGATGACTCAGGATCTATTTCTCCAATGGATGCCAAGAGAGTCCTACATTGACTAGGGAAATGTTGTAGAACTCGAGATCGGACATAACACATGATGCTTGGGCCAAATCCTCAACGATGTTGTAGTTTTGAGTAACACGTGAACTAGGATTAAAATTTGACTTTCGAATTATACTCTTGGGTGGACTTAAGATAGAGTCGAAGGTAGGTTTCTCAATTTGGAGTGGCCTAGATGGAGAAGTAATGATAGTGGATGGTGGGTATGATGTAGCACCATTAGTTACCTTTTCCTTATTAGGTTTAGTTAGAGTGTCATATGTCATAGTACAAGTGGTCAAATCGATCCCATTAAACATATAAATGTGTGCACTCGATGACACTTCCTCTCTAGGAGGATGATTTGGATTGCTTCCTGCCAAAGATGCAGGGGCTTGCACAACCAGGGATTGTTGTTGTGGAAAAGGTTGTTTTAACACAACGGGTTGGGAATTTCCTTTAAAAAATTTTGCAACTTCGTCATGATGAGGAAAATATCATGTGTAGTGATCGTCACCACAAATGAGACATGGGAATTTCAGTTTTCACTGTGGTTGTTTCTCAGTAGCAGGTGGTTGAGTTAGTGTTTTTGGATTTTCATTTTGGTTATTGTTTTTCTTTGGTTTATTTTTAATTTTATTCTTCCCCCCCGACTATTGCGAATAAGCGGATTAGACTGCATTCACCTTAGATATTTGAGTTGGGGTGGAGGTCGATGAGAGTGAAGTCGAGCTAGTAGTGGGTGCAGTAATTGAGCAATTAACCAAGCCAGTTGACTGTGAGTTGGATTGGGTTTTGACGAAACTGATAACTCCATCTTCATGATATGTGGAGGATGGTTTTGATGGATCAGTGGACATATGAGGAGCGTTCAGAATCAATTCATACAAAGTACCAGATTTGGAATAAACCAAGTCTAGATACTGGGCATGAGTGATGGCTTCCTCTTCGGTGATGACACCACCCATGGCTACGCCATGGGAAATTGGAGGTAAAAGATATTTAGTGAACCATTCAACCAATAATTGGTTAGGAATGGTTTCTTTGATCAACCTTCGTCATCGTCTCCACTCATGAATATGATTAGAGATATGTATAGAGTTAGTTTGACAAAGGAGGTCAAGAGTTCTGTACCCGTCTCGTAACTGATGGGTAATTGAAAGTGCATGAGAAAAACCATGGCAAGGGAATTAAAATATTGAAAAGTACCACGTTGAAGCTCAATGTACCATTTAGCTACTGAACCCATAAGTGTGCGTTGGAAAAGATGTAACCAGATAGAATCATCCATTAGTGAATTTGATCAACACCATAAATGAAATTTCATAACGTGGTTGTTAGGGTCTTCGCTAGGTTTACCATCAAATTTAAGGATGTCAGAAGGTAATTTAGTAGGAATAACTGGCCAGAAAGGAGAATGTAATATGGGATCATTTTTCAATCGTGATAGATCTGGTAGATCCAAAGTGGCTAAGAATGGTAGTTTTCGATTGACTTGAGGGTGATACTAGTGTGGCATGGGGACACCAATAGGGTCGTAAACTAGTTGAGGTGGATAGTTGTAACCAACAACCCCTCCCATGTATTGCTATTGTTGACCAGCAAAGGGAGGATTCATCTGTTGAGGAACATTCATGAAAGGATAAGGGAAACACGTTTGACCTTGGGGAGCATAACTAATGTAACCCATGGGAGGATAGTTCGCTTGATTATCTTAGGATGGATAACCAATATACCCTTGAGGAGGGTAAACATGTTGTCCTTGAGGAGGGTAAGGATTTGGAGTGTGGGGAGGATAAGATTGTTGACCTTGAGGACCCCAATTGGGATTTGGGAACCCCGAGAAAGGTTGTCCAAAATGTAATCCAGAAGGGTTGGGATTTGGTATTCCTCCTTGTGGGTTGGGGTATGATGGCCCTCCCTAATATGGTTGATGAAACATACCTCCTTGGGGTGGTCCCCAAGATTGTGAAGGGTTTCTAGTGAAAGAAGGTTGTCTCCTACCATTGATTAGGTAACAACTAGGGTTTGACTGATGAAAGAGGGTTCCCCCCCAGTGGCACTGGTATGTGTAAGTATGGTTTTCCCCCAAGAAGGATGTTTCCACTAGATGGTGGTTTTCTCCTAGTCGAGATTTGTCTTGCAATTGAGTTTACATGTGTGGCATTGTTCTGCATTTCATGATGCACATGTGTCCTAATAAGGTTCTGTGGAATATAAAGAGTTGTGGGTTGAAGAGGTACGGTAGGAGTAATTGTCAAGGTACTTTGCATATGGCTAGGCATTTAAGGCAACACGACTCCAATATTACCTTGAACTTGTATTGAGGTGGTAGTAGTATTGACCACTTTTTTGATGGGACGATTGATAGTCTGACCTGATGGTCCTACCTCAACACCAATGGAGGTAAGAGGGTCAAAAGGTGGTCGGATAAAATTGAATTTTTCATAAAGGTCATGCCTCGATGGATTTATGCATATAGAACAAACAAGATTTTGCTGTGAATTTACCATTTTAGTAGAACAGACATGGGTCGTGTATTCGTCACTAAAATTTGGTTTTGTGGATTCCATATTTGTCTCAGTATATGGCCTTGACGACAAATGAGGGTAATCTTTTTCTATAACGTTACTTGAGGAGTCCAAACAGAGAAGGAGTGGCTCGAGAGAAACTTGTGAAGCAGAGTTAATAGGAAGAGTGGAATATTCCTCAACCATAACTAAGGCTCTCTCAGGATTTGCTAACAAAGGAGTAGTAGCACTCCTAGCATCTGAATGGTTCTCAACCTCTTCATGGTAAAATTCTTCAGGTGAGTTAGGAGGTAAGGGTTTGTAGCCTTATAGGAGAAATCCTTGCATACTAAATGATCTACACAGACCTTTATCATCTACAGTCTCAATTTTGAAATACAATTAAGTAAATAAAAAACACTCGCTAAAAATCTAGAAAACCAACAAACAAACAATGCCTTCTCTCAACGAATGTACTAGTTGGTGATGAAATCCAACATCACGTGATCAAAGTGAGAAGGGGATAGGATATGGGAAGGTGGATTAATTACGTTGGAGATCTGCTTAACCTACTTACACCTTGGTGCAAGCTTCCTCGCGGTTTTACCCACGAGTTACCCTCCAAGGAGCCCGAGTGAGTTTGAGCAACGTCTTTTCTAGGTACAATGAAGACTTCCCTTCACCATCACCTCGTGCAAGGACTCTAAATATTGTGGCTACTTAGGACACCAACTTGCAGTCAGCCTATGGGTGGGAACAATTGACATTCAAGTCCGAATGCATCGGCAGGATATCAAGCCCAAAATCCTTCAAGAGAACCGAGGACAAGTGGACCCGTAAAACTCTAGCTGACCCCGAGCAGATTAATAATTCACGAAGCTTTGAGACCAAATGAAGACAACTGAACCTCAAGAATAACCCCCAATATATGATCTGTCTACTATGAACTATTAATCCTTCTAGGGATAATCTTCATTTCTCTCATGTATGTGACCTTGTGCATAACCCCTGTATGAGAGGGGGATCCCAACTATGCTTATACGAAAATTGGATTTACTCTCCCTATCACAAGATTTTGAGTTTGTCTTGAATGCTTTGGAGAGTTATTCTCATAGCCTATTCCAAAGCGCTAATCCTAGTCTATGGTTGGTGTAACGATCTTAAAAATAAAAAGTCTCTAGATTGATTTTAATTAGCGTTGATTTTAGTGGTTGTTCTTTACGCAAAGGTGAATGAAAGTTAAACTAGTGATGTTGCGACTCAAATCCCAAAGAAGTAATAGAATGATATGAAATTTTTTATTTAAATGCATTTCTATCTATAGGAAGGAGAAGAGTTTCTTTCTTTCACTACCAAACACAAGAATGCAAAAATTTCATGCAATTCGTTTTCAACAAGAATCCAATTCAGTGCTAATTTGTAAAGAAATCCTTTCCAATATCCAAAAACCAATGAAAAAAATATCCCTTTGTTTGATTGAATAATTTTTCTAGTGCTTCTTATTTCACTAATAATGAAGAATGATTTCACTATTGCACCTTTGAAACAAAGAAGCAAAAGCACATAAACAAAGACACTCTCAACAATCGATAAGAGACCAAAATAAGAACAAACTATCTATTTAAAGAAAAACACCAAAAACAAAGAATCTCACTTAAAAATATTTATGGAAATGAGTAAGGATCAAAGACTAAGTAAATAGGATTGAGATCAATGAATTTCCTTTAAATAATCTCTAATCAATCAGATGAACAAAAAGAGAAACAAAAATAACCTAAGTTTTGAGGAAAAATAGTCGTTTTTTGTGACAAGGAAATAAAACACAAAACCCAATCAAATACTAAAATAGTGACAACAAGAAAGTTGTAAGCCAGATAGAATAGATAACCTGATAGAACATGATCTGAGCTATAGAGAAAGACCAAATAACTACACCCAACAAACATATAGTCAATAATTTTTCAAGGCAAGAAAAATCGACGCACTGGTAGTAACAACACCAGAGCACTACAACGCTTCTTAATACACTCTGAGGGAGCACTGATTAAGCTATCAATGCTCTAACTGTAACTATAGAGGGTGCGGGTTCTGAGAGTTTTTTGGGGAAAACCTCGAAAATTGAACAATTCAAGAAAGTTCAATCAAAGACTCTAAAAGACAAATTTTAGAAAATATAACAGATGTATGGATGGATCAAAGCAGCAAACGAGATATGAATATAGGAAAAAGGAAAAGACAAACCAAGTAAAGAACCAAAACTGAAAGCTTCTATCCCCAATGGAGTCGCCAATTTCTGTTATGTATTAATTCCCCTGCGGACAAGCGAATATCCCTTGGATTCTAGACCCCTAATACCAAGACAAAAATATACCTATTTCCGATGTTTGTCTTCGTTGCTCCAATTCGATCTTGATGTCAAAATTCTTTCACATAGTTTGGTACCTGTAAAACTACAGACAATAAAGAGAAACAAGGAAATTCCTACTCTACCATATCGGATTAAACAAATTCATCTATAATAGACAAGCATATGAAGATACATAAACTAGAAGGGAATAGGACAATTATATTGATGAGAACTTGAAAGAGACACTTACAATCATAGATGGTGTTGCAACAACTTCTCCAAATCCTCCTAGTCCAACCCCTTGCTTGAAAGATCCATGACCAGAATAATAATGCTTTTGTTGATTATTTCCTACCTTGTTCACCATGAGAATGCCTCCATTTATAGGATTTGTGAGGCCCAACCACCTTGGTTATATTTGGGATTATTTGAGGATATGACTCCATCATTTCTGGCATCTCCCTTAGATGCAGCCTAAGGGTTAGAGTCAAGTCAAACCAAATCAAATCATCCCTAACTGTCCTTAGAGAAAAGAGGGATTTCTTACCATGATTTTCTCAACCAATTGGTGCTCCTTTACAATGGGCAAAAAAGTGCTACAACACCCCCTTCTAGATAGGCAGAGAGTGCTAGCACTCCATGCATATGAGCAAGGGAGGGTTGATATTCAAACAAATTGTCAAGATGACCAATTCTCATAGAAAAACACTTTGTTTCGTCTGTCAAATGATGTGGGTTCTACTTCTAACATGTTCTAGAGGATGTATCAAGTGTTTCCATGGTGTCGTTTGAAATGAAACACATGCAGAATGAAAATGTGAAATTTATGACACTTCTGAAAAAAATGTGACACTTGTGACATTGAGAATGAGACATTATCGAAGTGAGGAATTTTGATGTACAACACTTAGTGCTACTCATTGGAAAGTTATGTTCTTGAAACAAAACCAAAAACTTCATATACCTTTTAATTTGTGTATGTGGTATTGTGATGAATGATACCATTCGTTGGACCTCACTCCAGTGTTGTGTTCTCTCCATGCATTACACATATTAGTTCTTGAGATAGAGGTGTGATCATAGTTCACCACCAATAAATCAACGCGCATGAAGACATTGGTATTTATATCCTTAGAGATACATTTGGTGCTTGTGGCAATGTCAAAAATAGTTAGAAAACTCTTTTTAGGATTGGTCTAAATTTCTATTAGATTTGGATGTTTTCAATTTGGACCCATATGACCAAAATGGTCAAACAATTTTTCTAAATGAAAATAACATTAGAATGTATACTTATGATCAAATTTTCCAAATTTTCATTTCCTCTGTAATGGTTCTAGATATCATCCAACACATTACTATTAAGGGAGAGATTTTGGTTTTTGGATATCATCCAACACATTACTATCAAAGGAGAGTTTATGAATATCATATGACACATTACTATCAAAAGAGTTTTCTGAATATCATCCAACATATTAATATCAGAAGAGTTGTCTGGATATCATCCAACACAGTACTATGCAAAGAGAGTTTCTATATATCATACAACACATTACTATAAACTATGATTAGAAAAAATTTCAAATTCACATTACCTGTTTAAACCTAAACCTAAACATAAAACTAAATCTAAATTGGAGCAAACTTTCCAAATTTACATTACCTGTGTAAACCAAAACCAAAATTGGAGCAAATTTTCCAAATTTATGTTCCATGTGTAATCTAATCACCTAAATTCTAATAAAACTAAATGCATAAATAAACATGCAATTTGCATCCATTAACTTTAGAAATAAAGATACATTAATCATGATCACATAATCCACAAGAAGGAGTGAGTGGTCAGAAACTTACTTGAGAGTTGAAGGAATCAATATGAATGTCAATCCGATGCACCCCAATCCTTGATCCAGTAGGCCACAATAGAGTGTAGGAGATGACTTTCTTCCCAGCCAACCCTCAGTCATCACATCTGAGAGCCTTTGACCTCTCCATCAACTACCTATCCCAACTTCCAAGCATTTATGTCAATTGCACCAAGATAATACCCACCACTTCCTTTTCCACCTTCATTATATAAACTTCTCTTAACCATCCATGCATAGGATCCACTTGTCAACATGAATTTTCCTTCTTTTTATCTTAATTTTTTCTTAATTTGGTTTTCCATAAATTTATCTTTACTTATTTTACCTTTTTATTTTATTTATAATGCAATTCCTTTTATTTATTTATTTTAATCTTTTAATTTGTTTTCTTTCTATTTTTATACCATTTTATTATTATTACTTATTTAATAATATATGGCATTATATACTCCCCACCTTAAAGGAAATTCATCCCAAAGTTAACGTTAATTATGTTACTTATGGGTTTTTATTTTTTTCCCTGTATCTTCCAAAACACCCTCTGTTGTAACTAGTATAAGGGCCACCCAAGTGACTGCAACATGCATTGAAATTCCACATCACAACACTGGGGAAGAACAAGTACTCTATATATTTTCTTCCCAACTTTTGGAACCATGATTAAATCCTACTGATCTAACTGGATCCCCAAGGATTGAGACCTCATCTTCCCATGAAGGCATCTGGATCAATACTCATGTACCCCAGGAATCTCAAAAGTTTGATATAAACTCACTCCACAACTACTAGGTACAATCCCCAAGCATTGAATTTCAGTCCCACATCACCACCAACGAGCAATACTCCATCCCTTCTCCTAGACATTGACATCACAACTCTATATCAGGCACTATGACATTCTCAAGATGGTCCCAACAAGGAAAAATAACCATTGGCATAGTTTGGTTGATTGAGTTTGTCACTACCCCATAAGGTGTTACTTTGTAGATATTCTCCTTTTTAGGTATGGGCTCCCACAATATCATCAAATAATTAAACCAACCCTCTGATCCCACTGATGGATAACTTGACAATCACCACCTCACAACATGTAAGTAGTGCATTAGTTATAATCATAACATCATCATCTCTTATAAAATAATCATGAGAATACAACATCATCGTCAACACCATATACTCACACATGTCATCATAAAAACTACATGCAATTACCACATTCCATCACATCATGAAATACTATGATAATATCATAACCTCAACATATCTTTATCAAAGATATAACATTGCATCAACATAATAAATGAAACCACATAACATCATAGGTAAATACCATATGATACAATATGTAAATACCATAGGTATTTTAAGATAAAATAACATTATGAGCATAATAAGTATCTCAACACATAACACATTTAAAGAAATAAAACATCATGGACATTCTTACCATGATTCATCAACAAAATCAAATTCATTAGCTTGAATGAATATATAGAAATGATTACTAGATATCACACCTAATGCAAGAAAAAACTATCAAACCCTCATCTAGTACATGGATTTACTTGGTTAAGTTTGTCAGCCTAAGATAACTCTACAAAGGATCATCAATACTATGAGTGCCATGTGATCATCTAGATACCAACCATTTCTTGATTTTCATTTCCTCTTCTTTCAACAAGGTTGAAAATTTACGGGATATGTATATTCAACCTATCAATATGATAAAGTTTTCATATACTTTCCTTGTTTGACTACATTGTTGGTGTTCACATAAAACCCATCTTCTAGAGCCACAATCTCTAGTCATGTTATCTTTCACAAATAGTTCAATTTAGTGAATTTCAACACTAAACTATTGCCGACCATTCTAGCATGCCTTAAATTATCAATATTTAAATTATCATTTTTGTATATCTTTTGATCATTACCCAAGTTTCCTATGTCACCTTACATCTCTAACTTACTCACTCAATGACCACTATAAGAAATAGTATGTAAATACTAGGTCATCATTATTCAAGTTAACATCATTCACTTTTGGAAGGATTAGCTCACCGAATCCAAATACAAAACCAATCACGGGAATACCAATTTATCACTCTTCATGCTAGATATCTACTAATCAATATCTAAGAATCAACCTAACACATAGTCCATTTCCTTTTCCAAAAGTAGACGGTTGTTATTCTTAAATATTTAAATCCTTTTGAAGTCCATCACTTGTCATCCCTCACCAATTACAAGTTTTCTAGTTCTCAACTTCCTATATTGACACTTCTAAATTATATAGGTCATCATTATGACCCATACCAATCATCCTTATGCATCATTCATGTTTCTCAAGCCACTCATCAATATCCTTAAGATAGCTTCCACTTGAGCGAGAGATACCCCTTCACAATCATCACATAAATTATCCCTAGGATTTCCTATGTAAACCTAAATTGGTTTACACTGGACCCATTTTACATTACCTATGTAAACGTAAAATGATTTGGATGTTGTTGATTTGGACTGATATGACCAAAATGGTCAAACAAGTTGTATAAATAAAAATAACATTAGAATGTATACTTATTATCAAAGTTTCCAAATTTACATTACTTGTGTAATGGTTCTGGATATCATCCAACACATTACTATCAATGGATAGTTTATAGTTTTTTGGATATCCTTTGTCACATTACTATCAAATGAGTGTTTTTGGATATCATACAACACATTACTATCAAAAGAGTTGTTTGGATATCATCCAACAGAGTACTATCAAAGGAGAGTTTCTAGACATCATACAACACAACCTGAATTGGACCTAATTTACATTAATTATGCAAAAAAAAAAACAGGCAAGTTGCCAAATTTACATTACTTATAAGGGGGTCCATGTTAATTTGAGGTCCCACATCAAACTTCTTAGTGCTGCTCATTGTCAAGTTATGTACTTGGTGGGAAATACAACACCTCGTATACCTTTTACTTTGTGTATGTGGGATTGTGATGATTGATACCATTTGGTGGACCTTGCTTCAATGTTGTGTGCTCTCTACACATTGCACATCTTAGTTCTTGAGACTGATGTGTGATCATCGTTCATCAATGATAAATCGACAGGCACATGCACATTGGTCTTGATATCCTTAGAGATACATTTGGTTCCAATGGCCATGTCAAAAATAGTTTGACAACTCTTTTGAGGAGTTGTCTAAATGTTCTACGATTTGGACCCATATGACCAAAATAGTCAAACTATTTGTCTAAATGAAAATATCATTAGATTGTATACTGATTAGAAAAGTTGCCAAATTTACATTACCTCTATAACATTTTTGGATATCATCCAACACATTAAAATCGAAGGAGAGTTTTGGATATCACACAACACATTACTATGAAAAGAGTTGTTTGGATATCATCCAACATAGTACTATCAAAGGAGAGTTTTTAATGTTTTCATAAATCCACTCCATTATTACAACACAATGCATCCTAACATCCGATTAAAAAAGTGAAATTTTAGATATCCAAAATTCATTCTCTTATTTATTTAATTTGTATTAAATTACAACAATAACATTGTCTTATCTAACTACCCAAGATGTACATATAATGTGATGATAGATTTACATTAAAAATATAACTAAAAAAGGATGGAGAAACATTAATACATCATATACATATCTCATTCATCCAATATACTTCATGAATGTTTCCTTACTAACAGGGACATACACATGAAATCAATAAAGAATCTAAAAACATTGAGGTACTTATATTTCTTTTTATTCAAATGGATCTCAATCATGATAATCTCCCACTTTCACTTTATCTGGTTGAAGAAAAACACCTTGCAACAATAGAAAACTAGAATAGCATTTTCCTTTCACCATTCCATGCATCAATCTCAATACAAGGAACTAAAATACTGCAATTTCTAGGCACATGAAAAGCCTCATATAGAGTGCCAATTTTAGGGCTTATGAACTACACATGTTTGCAAGTGAGTTTTACAAATATCATCGATTCTTTGGAGCATTTCTATTTTAGAAATGCCTTCCTCAAGAAAAGACGTGAAATATATCATAAGATTTTTGGTGCATCGGTTGAACCATGCGTGGGGGAAGCTGGGAAAGATGGAAGAAAAAGTCCCATTCATTTTTATGGATTATGGGTACCATTTTCAAATAAACAAGAGTGCCATGTATGCAATGGAAGCACCATTCATGAATCATGCTTATGGCTTCCCTAGGATGGCTCGTCTAGCTCTTAAATTACAAAGAAATGATCCATCAGGGAGCTGAGTGGTTTAAAAGAGATGTAGCTCTTGAGTTGCATGAATAGAGCTACCACTATTTTTCTTCTATTTGTGGGGAAACAATGCGGTTGATCATGTGGATTGAATGGATTATGACCTCCTAGAGAAATTTCGCCGTAGAATCTCGAATAAATGAAGTGGAAGTGAAGATCAAGGGCAGGAATATGGGCCCTTCGCCATTAAAACCATCAAAAGGAATAAAGCCGCGTTGGCCATTGAAGTGTCAAAGTTTCATTCCATAGTGAATAATTTATCGAGAAATAAAGAAGACCTATGTCTTGGGGAGGTTCTTTAGAAAGAGGATGCAAGAATTGGAGGATAATAAAAGTGAGGCTGAGATTTTAATAAAGGAGAATGTGTTCGTGAAGCCTTAATTTTTTTCCCATAGACATATTTTTAGTTTCATTTAAGATCCCTTCATGTTTTTTTGGTCAAGTCCTCGATCTACATAGTCACGGTAGAGATATGAGTTTGGAAGTTCACAAATAACACTAAGTAGGTGAGGAGTCATCTTACCTTCCAATTGTCCTTGATAGGACAATTGAGGTGAGGCCATTGCGTGGTTACTAAAATGTTCACTGTGCTTTCCTCGTTGAGTTTTTTTTTTGAAGCGTAAAAATTTGAACATAATAATTTTGATTGACCTTTGATGCTCAATTGGGTTTTCTTTTCTCACTTAGGATTTGCAATTTAATTTGTGTTGAGTTTTTTTTTTTCTTTTCAACTTAATGGGATCAATCATTAATGACTATCAATCATTGAGAATATGGAAGCACAAAGGTTCAATAGAGTAGAAACCTTGATCTGATACCATATGTAATGATTCAAATTCTAATAAAAATAAATACATAAATAAATATAGAAATTTGCATCCATTAACTAAAGAAATAAAGATACATTAATCATGCTTACATAATTCATAAGAAGGAGAGAGTGGTGAGAAAATTACTTGGGAGTTGAAGGAATTAACAGACTTACAATGCTATGAATGTCAAACCAATGTGTTCCAATCCTTGATCCAACAGACTGCAACAAAGTGTGGGGGAAAACTCTCCTCCCAACCTCTCAATCATCATTACTGAGAGCCCCTGATCTCTTTATCAACTAGCTATGCCATCTTCCAAGACTTTTCGTCAATTGCACCAACACAATATCCCCAACTTCCTTTTCTGCCTCCATTATATAGAGTTCTCTTACCCATCCATGCAAGAAGTTCCATGCATAGGATCCACTTGTAAACATGCAATTTCCTTCTTTTTATATTATTTTTTTCTTCATTTAGTTTTCCATAAATTTATCTTTACTTCTTTTTACCATTTTATATTATTAATAAAGTAATACCTTTTATATATTTAGTTTAATCTTTTACTTGATTTATTATTTATTTCTATTTCTATTTTTATACCATTTATTTATCATCATAATCATAATCATCATTACTTATTTAATCATATGTGGCATTACATGTGAACCCAATTGGATTCATTTTACATTACCTGTGTAAACCAAAATTGGTAATTTGTCAAATTTCCATTACCTGTAAGGGAGTCAAATTCACTGGGAGGGGCCCACTTCAAACTTCTTAGTGTTGCACATTGGCAAGTTATGTATTTGCTCAACAATAAAACACTTCATAAACCTTTTACTTTGTGTATGTGGGATTGCGATGATTGATACCATTCGTTGGACTTTGCTTCAGTGTTGTGCACTCTCTAGACATTAAACATCTTAGTTCTTGAAACTAATGTGTGATCATAGTTCACCACCGATAAATCAACATGTATGAGGAAATTGATCTTGATATCCTTAGAGATACATTTGGTGCTTGTGGCCACATCAAAATTTGTTAGACAACTCTTTTGAGAAGTTGTCTAAATGTTCTATGATTTGGATGTTGTCAATTTGGACTCATATGGCCAAAATGGTCAAATGAGTTGTCTAAATGAAAATAAAATTATAATTTATACCCATTATCAAAGTTGCCAAATATATATTAACATGGTTCTACATATCATCCAATACATTACTATCAAGGGAGATTTTTTGGTTTCTGGATATCCTCCAACACATTACTATAAAACAAGTTGTTTGGATATCATCTGACATAGTATTATCAAAGAAAATTATCTATATATCATACAACACATTACTATCAACTATGATTAGAAAAGTTACCAAATTTACATTACTTATGTAAACCTAAACCTAAATTGGAGCAAAGTTGCCAAGTTTACAATACCCATATAAATCTAAATTGGACCATTTTACATTATTAGTTGTTGAGGTGGGAAAAATTCCCTTTCAACAGATAGGGGTACTCCTCAGTATGAGATCCCAATTAGACTACACACCGTTTGGATTAGGAGACCCATCTAGATTTTGGCTTGATTGTCATTACTGGGATGTGGGTTGAATGAATAGTTTGAATGCAAGGGGGGATGCAAATGCAAATTAAACTGCTTGGGAAAATGAAATCTATTCTATCATACCGTAGCTAGGAAAAACTAGGAGCAACTGAACAACTTTAAATGCTAACAATCCCTGCAATATATTTCTTCTAGGTAGTTGTTAGAGAGAAACAAGGGTAAGGAGGATAAATATACGAAAGAACAACCAGATTAGTATAAGATACACAATCATATACATAAAAGCTACTTATTATCTCATAACAATTAATAAGAGAGAAAACAAAAATTGTAGAAAACTTATGTTGACATAAGAGAAGTCTATAAGTGCAACATAATTCTTAGAATGTTTCCAGAAATAACAACATTTACTTGAAATAGTTTAAAGCAAACTACCATCAACAAAACGATATTTCTGTTAAGAAAATTGGCCCTGAGGGCTTCTCAATATTATCTGAGAAAATTGGCCCTTTAAAGTGGGTCTATTCATGAATTTGCAACTCCCTAAGTAATTTCCTATTGGGGGTTCTTGGGTTCTGCAAAAAGCAGTTACATGTCTCTTCATCTCCCCTTTCAACTTTCTTTTCATAAGTTACAAAAGGTACAAAGTTGTGTAACAGTGATAGAAAAAGACAAAAGAGAAGGTCTTTGAGAATAATTTTGGATTTGATGTTGTGTCCCTTTCATTTATTCGGGTCCTTCAAGTAGGCTCCCAGACTTCATGTTGTCCTGAAATGGGAACAATTATGCGATAAAGGAGTGATTCTAGGGAGACATCGTGAGAAAATTCATTATGTGAGATATTCTTCTTATCCCTTTTTAAATTAACCATGAAGGATTAGATTATATTTTCTATTCTTGATGGCTTCACAAGATGGTTGTACATCGAGTCTACTATCACTCTGGTCGCATCCCTGGCATATGTTTGTCTTTGCTTCATGTTTTGTTCGACCTTTGAAAAACTTTGTTCATTGTTCTTCGTCTTTCCTAGCTCTTCAATCTGGGGAAGATGGACTTTGTGAGATAATATATATGTTTCCATATGAATATGTGTGGAGATCAACATTGGATCATATGTAATCCAACACTACATCTCATTAAAGCCTTCTTTGATGGTGGTGAATATTTATTCTTGGCCTTGGCTCTACTATGTTGTGTCATGATCCACGTGGCTAATTTCTAGAAGGCTTGTAGGTTCAAGTACATATATGTTTCCATCTTGTGGATTTTTTTCCTAACTCCCTCGATGCATAACATGAATTCTTTGATGCTCTCCCTATCGCTTTTACTGCTCCTAACCTCTTCTTCCAACTATTTGATCCTTTCATTTTTTTTCCTCATTCTCTTGCACCAAATATTTGAGATTATGTTCCAAGGCCAATCTGAAAGCAACACCAATCGAATCCATTGAAATTGGATCATTTATGTTGTTTTCCATCACATTGGTTTTGGTCATTACTGATAATGGGGCCTTTCCATCCACTGGGCATTTTCTAGTTTTCTGCAATACCGTTTTACCAGAAGCCTTATCAAATATGAAGGTGTTCAAGTTGGCTATCACCCAAGCCTTATAGGGTGTGAACATTCCCAATCCTAGCTCACCCAATGGGAAGTGTCCTCCTCTTAGCAAGATATCAGTTGATGACCCCAAAGTTTCCATGTCCATGGGAAATATGTCATCGTTCCTTTCTTCTTATTTCTTCTATTGTTGATGCTACCATCGATGCATTCACTACTACTTCCTCTTCAACTGCAACTTCTTTTGTTGCGACTTCTTCTTCTGTTGTTGCTTCCTCTTCTTTGACTTTATTTTGGGCCTCTCAAACTCTTTTCTCATCTATTATTCTTCCGAGAGGGTTGTCCCTCCTTTTAAATATCACATTGTGGTATTTCCTTACTCGACAGTGGATTTAATCCTCCTCCCAAATGTCAGTGGTGTAGTCCCACATGTACTTGCAGTTGTTACAGTGATCTCTGACAACATCCAGAGGATTATTCCTCCATAATATTTCCTCACCAAAGTACAAAGATGCCAACGTATTTACTTCAACTTCCTCTTCCTTGATGACCTTAAATGAATAATATCCAACCCAAAGTTTAATACCCCTTGGATGAACCCCAAGTTGTAATTTTACATATGCTTTATAGGCTAGTGAGATGGGATGTTTTGGGCCAAAGTGCCTTTGTATATATACACATTTTGAGGCCATATTGTCTGTGTGATTAGATCAGTGAACCTAACAGATGTATTGTGTAATCACACTCTTTTTTATTATTAAAATACATCATCATTGTAGACCAAGTCAGATGAAAGAGTATGGGGGGATATGACTCCATGAGAGGGAAAGGGGGCTAAGGAAAATGGGCTAAGTAATGGGGGATTAAGCCAAGGAATAAAATAATATTATTCCTAAGTCATACAATTTATGTTATAATTTTATCATAAGTTCCTAAGTGAGAGGAATTAATTTCCAAGTGGAGTCAAAGGAATTTCCTATAGTGACAAGTGTCAAGATAGAAACATATAATATAATGTGGGGAACTTAGTGTAATTTCCATCATTCATCATTCCTACAATCATTCACTCATCTTCTTACATCCATCACCCATACCTTGGATGGAGAGTGTGAGTGTTAAGGTCCTAACCCGCACATGGGTAGATTAATGTATTCGGATGTAATAAAGGTCAATATTAATACGACCTTTCAATAAAAGAGAATTAGGCGGATGTAAGAAGACCTAATAGAAGCTTCCGCTTCTAGAAGGATCTTCCTCTAGATNTAATAGAAGCTTCCACTTCTAGAAGGATCTTCCTCTAGATGCTTCTTTTTAGTATAAATAGGAGTCGAGGGTATGAGAACCCTAGCTTGGATATTATTGTAACAGAGCGTTGCTCGATTGGAGGTTTCCCCCTCGAAGAGGCCCGTGAACATTGCTATCTGAATCAAGTGCTATTTATGTTCAAGAGCTATTTCTGTTGCTATTTCGTATATCATTTCTGTGTATTGTGAAGATTATGCTGGATATTTTACTGTTATTCTGTTATTTCTAGCATTTCGTTTCTGTTCTGCATATTTTATATATCTGGTATCTTGCATTTTGACAGATTGGCCCATGGAATTTTCTTAAATGTAAGTGTTGTTTTTTCTAATTAAATGTTTTTTCTTCTCACTTAGATTGTTGATAATTGTGAATTAATAATATGTTTTGAGTAGTTTTGTATTGGTCTTTCTAAGATGTCTCTTTAGTCTTGTTCACTAATATTATTAGTGAATGATATCATGGAATTAATGTAATTTTTTTAAATAAATTAAGATGTTTAACTTCTCACAAATTAATAACAAAAATTGAATATTGGCAATTACAAATATTAAATATTATTTGGAAATTAGAAATTGGTCAAAATTGGGTAGATTGTAGTTTTCATTTGCATTGATATTGATTCTAATTACTTTTGAAATTTAAGGAGAAGACCATCAATATAAAGAGTTCAAAAGAGTAAGACCGGAAATTATATAGAATATCCAATATCCATTTAGACAAATAATATAAAGAGTTGAAGAGAGTAAGACAAGAGATGCTATAAAATATCCAATATCCTTCCATAAGAAATACTTCATGAGTTATTCTTGGGAAATGAAGCACAATTTTGATTCTCACAATTAAGTATGGAATGTCTTCTATTGGATAACCAAAGAATTTTAATGAGTTTATATTTGTTAAACGAGGGTTTGGAAAATATATTTCCTTGAGATTTATAGTAAAAAACACTGCACATAAAAAGCTAAAAACGTTGGGCAAGGAATGTTGTAGAATATTCAAGCAGTCGAATATTTTTAATGATTTTCATTATGGAAAATAAGTGCAGTTTTGTTTTTGGGGACAAGCTTGTTTTTCTTATTCAAGAAAGTGTGAACTATTCTCCTAGATAGTCAATTTCATTTACTTATCTTCCTATTTTTTGAGAATGGCAATTTAAGGCAATGAGACAATATAGAAGGGAGACACATTATCTAATGGTCACAATATTTCAAGTCCTGTCATATTTATTTTATAGGTAAAAGAGTCATGGTTTGCGCAAAACAAGCAAAGACAAAATATTGTAAGTATCGTATAGGAAATTAAGAAAAATATAATTCAAGAAAATGTTGACTTCAATGTATCAACCAATAGTATTATTGGAAATGATTTTTATATAGATGAACCGATCTAATGATTAGAGAAAATGAAAACTTCCAATCCAAGTTTGACATTTGTAGCAAGAATTGCAAACAATGGTTAGTGAATGTTGTGGTAGCAAAAACATATGAAGGTGAAGCTTCCATGTGGATTGAAAAAATTTGCAACCATTGTGCATATGTATTAAATTTGTTTTATTTGGAGTCTCCACATTAATCTAAAAGAAATTCCAAGCACTATGTTGGAATCTCTCACCACCATGCAAAAATGTAAGGCTGTAAAGAATTCCATTGTTGGTGGCATGTTATTTTAAATTCTTTAACAACAGTTGAACTAACATGGATGGTTGCATTCTACAATAGGTAAATATTGTAAATAATTTTGAAAAATAACACAAAATTAAGCCCAAAAGACACCAATAAAAAATCATTAAAACAGCTTTTGAAGCATCAATGAGACCTTGGTAAAGGGATCTAACTGGGAGTAACCAATCCCCGACATTGACACTGTGAAATCCTACAAATTTGGCAAATTGGATTATCACACAAAAAGTAAAGAAATACACTACACAATTGTAATGTCTTAATCCATAATATTAGTGTCAGCTAAAATGGTAAACTTGTTATTGATTTTTTACATATGCATAGAGAAATGAAGATAGTATGTCATTGTTATAAACATCTTCCATAGAAAAATTGTTTTATAATCATATACAGGAATGACTAGTCATTATGATACAATTCTATGAAAGATAGAGAATTAAAATCAATGGACAAATGCAAACATGTCTTGAGATTCATTCTGATACAATTCTATGAAAGCTAGAGAATTAAAATTAATGGACAAATGCAAACATGTCTTGAGAATGAGTGGGATAGAGACTCAACTGTTAGAAAGAAAAAGGTATTTCAACCAGAAGAATCCTATTATTGGGTGGCTTAAAGAAAACCGAAAAAGATATTATGGGACACAAGCCACTACTAAGATAAAATTATAATATATTCATGTGTTGCACATGATTTGGTCTTGGTGGAAGACAAAGTTTCCCCCAGAGTTGTATTTGTTCACGATTCGATTTAAATGAGGATTTTGAGCAATTGTGCAAAACCAAGGGGGAGAGGCAAGCAACATCTTTCTAGTGGTTGTGAAATTTCAACAATTACATGAAGGGGTAGAAGTGAATGAAATATCAAAATAAGGATCAAATTTCAAAAATCATGAGTCATAGAAGGGAATAGGCATGACAGTGAAAGCCAAAAACAAAAAGATGGAATCGCATCAAATTAGGGACTTTCACCTCAAACACAGCTACTATATTTTACAATGTTATTGGCTTGGAGTATCCTAGTATAAAAATGACATATCAAGGGTTGTTGTGCATGCCAATTCGGCATGCACAGCAACCCTATGGCTATTGTGCATGCCAAATTGGCATGCAAAGCAACCCTATGGTTTAAGCATAGAGGGGCTTCCGCAGTGAAACATATTAGATATTATTTTTGGGATTAACTGCTTAGTGTAAGTCATTAATCTATGACCCATATCCATGAGTATTATTCGCAACTGACCAATAATTCTCATGAATTGAATAGTCCACTTAGCACTCATTGCATCGGGTGATGCTCACAGGAGTGAAGAAATGGTATTGAAACCAATGAAATGAATCACATAGCATCAATCATCACTTATGGGGCTTGCACCCAATAACCAAGACTTCCCAGGTGGTCACCCATCCCAAGACACCTCTGGCTCAAGCGTGCTTAACTGTGGAATTTTCCCCACAATCAAGCCCACTTAGTTTTCCCCCCAATCGATCCCAAATTGGCATGCACAACAACCCTATGATTGTTTGTGCATGCTAAATTGGCATGCACATAAGCCACAGGGTTGTTGTGCATGCCAAATTTGGCATGCACAGCAGCCATAAATGAAGCACTATACATATCATCTAAAAACAATGTAAACTTTAAAAAAAATCATGATTTAGTTTATTTCCTGTCAATAATTGGAAAAAGAAAACATGAGTTTTAGGATCAAAAAAACATGATTTTTAGGAAAAAATAAGGATCAAAATTCAAAAATCACGAGTCATGGAAGGGAACAAGCATGACAATGAAATCCAAAAACAACAATATGGCATTGCATTGAATTAGGGACTTGCACCTCAAACACAGTTGCCATATTTTACAATGTTTTTATCTTGGAGTACGACCTAGTATAAAAAATTAAAATGGCATACCAAGGGTTGTTGTGCATGCCAATTTGTCATGCACAGCAACCTTATGGTTGTTGTGCATGCCAATTTGTCATGCACAACAACCTTATGGTTGTTGTGCATGCCAAATTGGCATGCATAGCAGCCACAGGGCTAGTGTGCATGTCAAATTTGGTAAGCACAATAGCCATAGAATGAAGCACTAGACTTATCATCTATCAACGTTGTAAAATTTAAAAACTTTCATGATTTAGTTTTTTTCCTATCAATAATGGGTAAAAAAAACATGAGTTTTAGGAAAAAATAAGTATCAAATTTCAAACATCACAAGTCATAGAAGGGAACATGCATGACAGTGAAATCCAAAAACAACAGGAAGGCATTTGATCGAATTAGGGACTTGCACCTCAAAAACAGCTACCATATTTTAAAATGTTTTTGGCTTGGAGTATGACCTACTATAAAAAAGACATACCAAGGGCTGATGTGCATGTTGGCAAATATTTAACAGACAGCGAATGGAAAATATTTAACAGACAGTGAATGCTTGTCATTGATGGCAAGTACAATAATGAAGATGGCATGAGTACAAGAAGTTTGTAACCGACAGGAAAACAGAAGATAAGTTTAGGAAGATCGAATGATCAAAGGCAACGCAACATTGATCGAATGATCGAAGGCCCGTAATGTTTGAGAAGCATTTTTTATCGTTGGATCTCATTCAAAATTCTCGAAAGAACGAGAGCCGTCAGATCTGAATGTAGACAACAAGAGTGCTGAAGAGGAGGATAGATCTCAAACGTTAGATCCAAGCATAGGACCTGACCATCGTTGAATCAAGGTGAACCTGCACGCTTTTTAAAGTACAACAAGGAGAAGCGGGCGTACAAAATTTCAAAAGAAGGAGGACCATCCATTTACAGGTAGGACACGTGGGGATAGATCATTATTTCGCTGACTAGAGAGTCAAAGGAACAGGGTTCCCTAACCTCTTGAAATCGCAATTTAATCTGAGCCATCAGATCAAGGTTGAATCTGGACCATTGATTCCAGTCCATGTCAGAGTTTCGGGGATCGAGAGTTGGAGATGTCAAGTAATATTAACAACAGGAATCTCGATATCGCGATATGCGAAATCGCAATTTAATCTGAGTCGTCAGATCAAGTTTGAATCTGGACCGTTGATTCCAGTCCATGTCGAAGTTTCGGGGATCGAGAGTTGGATATGTCAAGTAATATTAACAACATGAATCGCGATATCGTGATATACGAAATCACGATTTAATCTGAGCCGTCAGATCAATATGGAATCTGGACCGTTGATCCCAGTCCATTTCGGTGTTTCGCGGATCGAGTGTTGGAGATGTCAAAGATTATTAAAAATAGGAATCCCGATATCGCGATATGCGAAATCGCGATTTAATCTGAGTCGTCAGATCAAGATTAGATATAGACCATTGATCTAACTCCATATCAGAGTTTCGCGAATCGCGACATGGAGACGCAAAGAAAACAATGCAACAAGAATGACGAAATCGCGATTCAATCGCAGCCGTTAAATCAAGATCAGATATGGACCGTTGATCTAACTCCATATCGGAGTTTCGTGAATCACGACATGGAGAGGCAAAGAAAACAATGCAACAAGAATGATGAAATCGCGATATGCGAAATCGCGATTCAATCGCAGTCGTTGAATCAAGATCAGATCTAGACCATCCAATCATAGGACATGTGGCAAGCGATCGAAATTTCGTTGACTTGGGGTCAACGGA